>JAXDDW010000028.1:620000-687500 GCA_034670385.1 Hoplostethus mediterraneus | reverse complement strand
TCTGGGAACCATAAATGCACCAGAGTGAGCGCTCGCTGTTTTTTTTGTTTTTTTTTACTCCTCTCCAACAAACCATCTATTAAGATGTACCGGCTTATGCTGTGCAGACCGGGTGCGGTGGGAAATGTAGTTTATCATGCTAATCTGTTTTGTGGCACCCTGAGGGGGGACGGCAGACGCACGAGGGGAGGAGGAGGAGGAGGAGAGAAGGGGAAAAAAAGGAGTAAAAATAGAAGAAAAAAAAATAGATTCTCATCCATCTCCTCCGGTGGTGGAAGGAATTAGCATCTCGTTAGCATACATCCATAAATACAACGGCATGCTGAGAGCAGAGACTGGAGTACAGTACAGTACAGTACGGGGGGGGTTCACAGTCTTGGATTTGCAACATAACAATCGAAAAAGGCCTACAGAGGGATTAGCTTTGTCAGACCTCCCTTTTACCTTTTACTACTTATTATGTAGTACATAGTAACTGTGTGTGTGCGTGTGTGTGTGTGTGTGTGTCTGTGTGTGTGTGTGTGTGTGTGTGTGTGTGTGTGTGCGTGTGCGCGTGCGTGTGTTTCACCAATACACCCCGCTATAAGGCGCTGTCGACTTGCTCTGCACAGAGGGGGAGAGAGGGAGAGTTGGATGACATCATCTCTTTTGCTCTCTCTAATGGGGATGTTGTCCTGAATAGGTCAAAGCACATAGATTGATTATCGTGTGTGTGTGTGTGTGAGTGTATGTGAGTGACAGGATATTGATGGTCCTCCAGATAGAAAGTGGAAGTCCAAACGGAGAGAGGGAGCATCTTGACAGTAAGACAGGATGGTTAAACCCAGGGTGTCTGCCGGTCCTGGAAGAAAAAGTTCTCAGTCTCAGATTTGGTTATATCAATTCAAGGCCTCCAAAGTCCTCAGATCGTTGATAGATCACACCAACCTCTGATGGGGTCAGTTTGGTTTCATTTTCACGTTCATTTCAGTGGAGAAGTTGGCCATGTGTCATCTTAACTGGCAGCGTGATGGAAGTTGGAGTCACCCTGTGAAAGTCCACAGTGGTTGATGGGAGTCCAATGTCATTTCTCAGAAAGTCTTATCGGACTACTTCCTTTTTTCATTTTCATACTTGTTTAAATAGTGATGGAGAGAACGAAGGAGGTGTGACACAGAGGCTGAAAGAAAGATGGAGGGCATTATTGAGAGAGTCAAACAGACTCAAACAGAAGAGCTGTTGCCATAGGCCTAGAGAGAGCGAGACGAGTTGAAAGACCTATGGAGGCAGCGATGGAGAGGAGGACTGAGGAAGTCACTGGGATGTATTAGGATGAAAAAAGGCAAGGACAGAACGAGGGAAATAAAAGCCTTGAGACAGGATGAAGAAGAAATAGAAGAAAGAGGTAGAGAAAGAGAGAGAGAGACAGTCAGATGGTATGACTGGTCTGGACCATCATTCACACAAACTAGAACACACGCACACACTTTGTCTAAAGGACAAAGTGTGTGCGTGTGTGTGTGTGTGTGCGTTGAGGTTAAGCGTGTGAGATTGATCACACCGGGGCGCTGTGTGTATATGCGGGGGTTATCTGAAGGACGTTTCACTCATCCAAGATCTCCCCGACTGCCATTCATTCTCCTCCCACAGAAAATTAGCAGCACAGCTGGGGGGGTGCGAGAGGGGGGGTGGTCTTCAACACCACCACACCCATGGGATCCAGCTTGACAATTTATAGGGTGACAATCCATTGTTCAGGTCATCGCTGTGGTGTTTTTTTTTTTGCCCTGTGACGTCTTTCTCCTTGGATTTTCTGTTGATGGAGTTTGCGTTTCTGTAGGTGGCGCTCTTTTCTTCATCTGTTCAGCCACTCATGCTAACTACCCAGTTTATTTCTTCTCTTTTTCCAAATAAAGTGCTGTCGCTGCTGCTGGGCAAATTAAAACACATCACTTCCTGTGCAGCAGAGGAGGGTTTTTTTTTCCTGGAAAGAACAGCAATCATGAAATCACTGTTGTATGGAATCACTCAACGCTAGCGAGAAGCGAGTAGGCACATTTATTTCTATGGAAATGTCACCCGTTATTACTTCGCGAGAAGGCCAACAAGCTGCCGGTTGAAGGGGATGATTAGAGCTACTATTTCCCCGTGATGTTAGAAAACCTGACGACACCGGTTTGTAGAGAGCGTGGAGGGAAATCCTGAAAGCCGTGATATTTTCACTTCCTGGATTCGAAACACGCCGGCAATTGACGACGCCTCCGCTTTCTAGTGTTACCGCGGTGAACCCTAATACAGTCCCACTGTGATTTTCAGATCCAGCAACTAACTTCTCTACTAATATGCTTGCATTTTTGAAAGAGGGTTAACACTGCTTTTAACCCTGGGTTAACAAACCCTGCTACCAAGCAGGGTTAGCACCGCTTTTGTGGTGCTATCCCTGAAACGCGGTGCTAAGAACAATAGTGTGAAATGTTGTGGGGTTAGAATGTAACAGGGGTTAGAATGTAACGGGTTAGAATGTAACGGGTTAGAATGTAACGGGTTAGAATGTAATGGGTTAGAATGTAATGGGTTAGAATGTAACAGGGTTAGAATGTAACGGGTTAGAATGTAACGGGTTAGAATGTAACGGGTTAGAATGTAACAGGGTTAGAATGTAACAGGGTTAGAATGTAACAGGGTTAGAATGTAACAGGGGTTAGAATGTAACGGGTTAGAATGTAATGGGTTAGAATGTAACAGGGTTAGAATGTAACGGGTTAGAATGTAACAGGGTTAGAATGTAACAGGGTTAGAATGTAACAGCGAGTTAAACATTAGCATTAAACGTTAACCCGGGGTCTACAAGCTTACAGTGTGAAATCCTGAACACTGAATACCCTGGGTCAATTGTTAGCCCAGGGTTAAAGAAAACTAGTATGAAACGTGAGATAAATTAACCCAGAGCTATTATAACCCAGGGTTAAAGTTAACCCAGGCCCGGGAGTTCATGCAGCTCACTATTTCATAAGTGTGAAAAGCCTATAAATGGCCGGGTACACATCAAAATATACCGGCTCTCCCCTCTGTGGGAACCCGGTTAATAACTGTAATCCTATGCTGTAATCCCGAGTCCAGCGGTTGGCCGATATGCCCGACGGAGTTCCCCGTTGCTTTTACCCTGCTTAACCTCGGCAAAGACTTTCAACGGTTCTTTGTCTCCACCAACTCCACCCCCCCAACCCCCCGAATCTGGCCTCGCTCGCTTTGTCAGAGCGCTACCGTTCCTCCGACCGCAGCCTCTCCGCTTCCTCCCCTCCAGTGTGTGAGCGCGCACGTACAGGCCCGGGAGTTCATGCAGCTCAAGTATGCGTTCATGTCGGTCGGATCAGTCGGAGCAGTCAAGCGCTCATTAAAATCCAGTGGAAATATCTGTGTGTGTGTGTGTGTGTGTGTGTGTGTGTCAGTGAGTGTGTGTGTGTGTGTGTGTGGATCTTTCCATCTTTTCCCCTCATGATGCAAGCAGTCTGAAATGGGGCTAAATCCTCCGTCTCCAGAGCTGCAGATCTCCAGATTACAAGTGGGACGAAATCTGCTCGCTCCCGAACGATCTGCCCTCGAGGAAAGCGAGGCGACGAGCAGTGGAAGAACACAGGGAAGAGAGGGAGGAAAGTTTTCGAGGGAGATAAAAGATTGTTTTCCTTCCATCCGACTCTCACTCTGTTCTTTTCTTTCTCCTTGTTTCCCCTCCTCCCCCCTTTCTCTCCAGGTTTCAGGAGAAATGAGGAGATGAGAGCAATGGAGGTGCTTCCCATCCTCAAAGAAAAAGTCGCCTTTTTGTCAGGTGAGTTTCTGTGTGTGTGTCTGTCTGTCTGTCTGTCTGCTCACAAGCAAATGCCAAGCGTATGGCCCTCTGATCTCTGCAAATACAGCTAATAAAACATGAGCTATACGTGGCTTAGCATCTCACACACGCACACACACACACACACACACACTCAGGTGTTAAGAGGCACACACATTCTGTCACGGCTCGTGTCTTTCGCTAGCGCTCTCTCACACTCGGTGGGCGTAATAAGCCATGCTCTCTGCCTGTAAAAAACACGAGGCAGACTGAGGCCCAGACACTTAACTCTTGACCCCTTGTCACACACACACACACACACACACACACACACACACAGTCACACACACAGTCACACACACAGTCACACACACACTCGCACACATTCACACACATAGATGTCCATTGTTCAACTAGTGTCAACAGGAGTGCAGAACACAAAGAGTGCTACAGCTCCCCGTGTCTTTGCCCCCTCTCAGGGAGGGCTCAGCTATGTCTGACACCCACACACACACACACACACACACACACACACACACACACATACAAAAACTAGAGCTGTGCCAGGGAAAACCCACAGGAGGCCGAGTCGGAGATAGAGACTGCCAAGAACATCCAGCAGGATTATTTGTACAGTGCACAAAAACATTATTCAGCCTCTGCGTGTGTGTGTGTGGGGGTGGGGCTGGGTGTGTGTGTGTGTGTGCGTGTGCGTGTGCGTGTGCGTGTGTGCGCGCGCGCCCGTGCATACATGCATGTGTGTGTATTTGCATCTGTGTGCATGCATTTATAAACTTCACACAGATTAGCATTAGCAAAAGGAATAACGGGTGAAGTGTGTGCGTGTGTGCGTGTGTGCGTGCGTGCGTGCGTGCGTGCGTGCGTGCGTGTGTGTGTTCTGTTCTCGCTGCTCTTTGCTCTCATGTGCACAGCCAAGGTCACAGTCAGAAACACAACGGTGAGGACGATGACTCAGACAAACACACGGAGAGAAATTGAGAGAGAGAGAGAGAGAGAGAGAGAGGGCAGCGTTGCCATGGCGATGACTTACTGTCAGCAACCACATCCCATAGTAGTCGACTGCCGATGTAATTGGCTTTGAAATGAAGGAGGGATGGAGGTAGAGGAGGGGATGCCGGGGGAAAAAGGAGGGTAACTGAGCTAAGCCTATTAGCCCGGATCCGGCCCCATTAATAAATCGGCGTCTCCCCCCCACCCCTCCCCTCCCCTCCCTCACTCCGCCCCCCCTTCACTCATGTTTGCCTGGTCGCCACGTGAGCGTTTGATTCTCTCCTCCGAGCAGCCGGGCCGAGCTAATTTGCGGGCCGGACGCCGTCAGTCCGTGTTTACATGTCGCCACGCGAGCAAAGAAACTCTTCGCCGCCGCGGCCGGTCACG
The DNA here is from genome assembly GCA_034670385.1 of Hoplostethus mediterraneus. Classification (NCBI taxonomy): domain Eukaryota; kingdom Metazoa; phylum Chordata; class Actinopteri; order Trachichthyiformes; family Trachichthyidae; genus Hoplostethus; species Hoplostethus mediterraneus. The sequence continues at coordinate 682,297 of JAXDDW010000028.1, read as the reverse complement.
AAATAGGATCAAGGCCGAGCACTGAAATATTATTATCATCATTATTATTATTATTAATAATAGCGTCAGGACTTCAGGAGACTCATGATCCGTGATCCAGGCTATACAACTGTTATAGGCAGAAGTACTTCAGTGGAGATTCAAATACATACAGAATGTATACAGATAAAAAAAAAAATCAAATATAATTAAATTCAGCTTTTACTTTGTAATTTGAACGCATTTCTATTTCCTCTCCTCCGTGTGTTCGGCGGTGTCTGCCGTGCGCCGGGCTGAACCGCCCTCTGTTTTGATCCGGTTCATTTTGACACACATTAAAAGTGCAAGTGGGCGTATTTACACGCTTGACGGTCCAATTTCCGGGAGAAAAGTTCGCTCCAAACCGCACCGAGGCTCGAGATGCATTGAAGAGCCGCTCCAAACCAGGGATTTCCCCAAACACTTGCCATCCCACCGAAAGAAGTAAATATTATGAGAGGAAGTGACACGCGCAGCATTCTGCATTCTGGCCAAGGAGAGAGGGAGTCAGCGTTGTACTCGGGTTTGACCGTTATGTTATATTTGATACATCTGATACGGGTCACGTAACTCTACACCTGAGGTGATTCTAATGGGACATTTTGATGTGATTCCACACAAGCATGCAGGAGTTTTATTATTACTAGTATGGGTGGAGGGTGGGGGGTCTTCATCTGTCTGTGACTCACACGCCATATCTGAGTCACTGCTGGTTGGATTTGGACGGAACATGATGCACCTCAATCTGATTGGTGTAAGGAGGTCATAACACTAATTGGCCCAGAGCAGGACTGCATCATTTGTAGGGGAAAACATGTTTACTTTTACCTTGTTATTAGTATTATTATTATATATGGGTTTCATAGGACAGTTTTGATGTCCCATGCTCTAAATGTCTCTCAGCTTTTTGTGCTGCTGAGAATAAGTCTGGGGCAAGTGCTGGATATTTGTTATTTTTTGCAATTTATTGGCATGAAAACAGTCAAATTTAAAGCTATTGAATATCAGCAAGTATCGGCTATTGGCTGCTTCAATCCAAAAATATTGGTATCGGCCTTTAAAACCAATACCGGGTTTGACGTCAGTATACCAGAGACACGTTTGACTGTCAGGTGGAAGAGCAGATGCAAAACATTAGTTAATGGAAGTGTAAAGAAGAGTGTGAAGATGCCCTTTTTTGCACTCCTGTTGACTGTCATGCACTAATCTTACTCTGTGTGTGTGTGTGTGTGTGTGTGTGTGTGTGTGTGTGTGTGTCTTCTCAGGCGGCAGAGACAAGCGCGGCGGTCCGGTCTTAACGTTTCCATCACGCAGCAACCACGACAGAATACGACAGGACGACCTGAGGAGACTCATTGCCTACCTCGCCGGCATCCCCAGGTTTCACATTCACTCTATAAGTGTGTGTGTGTGTGAGTGTGAGTGTGAGAAAGTGTAATCATTTTGCTCTGAAGGAGGATTAGGACGACTTGATATGAAGCAACAGCAAACACCCCGAGCAAGTGGATGAGGATGAGAGAGAGAGAGAGAGACGAGAGAGGGAGCGTGAGGGAGGTAGAGAGGAAGGGAATGAGAGAGAGAGGGGGGGGGGTGAGGAGAGAGAGAGGGAAGGATGGAGGGAGAGAGAAGTATGTGAGTGGAGCGAGGGGAACGATGAGGAGAGTGGATCATGTGAAGGTAGAGCGAGGAAGGGCCAGAGTGGAGGAGAGAGAGAAATAATTCAGGACCAGTAAGCCTGCCGCAGCTTGTCTGCTGCCAAAAAAAACCCTTTCCTTTACACTCCATCACAACAGAGGGAGAGAGGAAAATCTATAACAGCGAGCGAGGGAGGGAGGGATCAGCGGGAGAGAGAGCGAGAGAGAGAGTGGGAGATTAAAACTGACAGAGGGAAAGAGCGCATGTGTGAGGAGGTGTGTGAGTGTGAGTGAAAGCAAAACAAAGTGTCGCAGTAGCCGAGGCAGTGCAGCAGCAGCAGCAGCAGCAGCAGCAGCAGTGATACTAGTAGTGGTCGTGGACGAGTAGCTCCTCACCTCCCAGGTAGACCACCTCTCTCTCTCCCCTCTCTATCATCCGCTTTCTCTCTCTCTCTCTCTCTCCAATCTGTCACCTCCATCTCCCTCCGTTTATCGTCTTTTGCACTTGTCGTCTCTCTCGCTCGCTTTCCCGCGTCTGTCCTGCTTTTTGGTTTTTTTTGGTTTGTTTTTTACATATGAAGGCATTAAATTAGTGTAAATTTGCTGTAAATTATTGGATCCCTTTTTTTCTTTTTTCTTTTTTTTTCTCTAACCATCACTTCTCTCCCCTGTAATATCCCGCGTACCTTCGCAGTCTCTCTCTGCGTTGGTGACCAGAGGTGTCGTTCTATTTTGGGAAAGGCAACATCTGCACACTGCCTATCCACGGACAGGCTGCTGTGGAGGGAGAGATGGAGGGAGAGATGGAGGGAGGGATGGAGGGATGGAGGTTTGGGAGAGGATAGAGACGTTTGGAGAAACAGAAGCAACGGAGAATATTGTTGAAATAGATTTAGTTTCTGGTTCGGCCGCAGAGGGAAGGGAGGGGCGGGGGGGGGGTGGTAGCTGGCTAGGGATTGAGATATTTAGGGAAAAAGACGCAATGAAGAACGTGAAGTCATCGAGTGGGATTAAGAATAAAACTAGTTTTGGTGGTCTGCAGAAAGAAGAGAGGGGTGGAGGGAGGGGGGGCAAGGGGGGGGGGGCGATTTCTAATGGAAGATGATAAAAGTTGATGGAAGAAGAAGAAACGTGGAGTCGAATCATTTCGCTGCTCAAGTCACCGAGACAAATCGTGATCGCAGAATAATCTGGATTATCATTTTAGCCCCGGTTGTGCAGCCCTAGCGAGCGTGTGTGTGTGTGTGTGTGTGTGTGGTGTTATGTCTGCCAGAATAGATCACTACAGGGAGACGGTGTTGCTGATGCACAAATCTGCTGATTTGTGTTTGCAATTTTTTTTTTTACACAGATTGACTTGCAGGTGTGTGTGTGTGTGTGTGTGTGTGTGTGCGCAAATGTGTGTGTGTGTGTGTGTGTGCGGGGGTAGTGTGTGGGTTGTGTGTTTTGGTGCGTAGGCTGCTCACAGTATAGAAAATGCGTCATCTGATGGTTTGTTATGATCCTCTCCTCTTACCTGCTCTTCTCTTTTCCTTCCTCTTCTGTTTCTCCCTCTCCATCCCTCTCTCTCCATCCCTCTCTCATCCTCACCCGCCCCCGCCATCTCTCGGTTCTGCTCTCTCATTTCTCTTCCTCTGGATTATCCTCTCTCATAATGTCCCTCCCTGCCTCTCTCTCTCTCTCTCTCTCTCTCTCTCTCTCTCTCTCTCTCTCTCTCTCTCTCTCTCTCTCTCTCTCCCTCTCTCTCTCTCCCCCCCTCCTCAGCGAGGACGTGTGTAAACATGGCTTCACCGTCATCGTGGACATGCGCGGCTCCAAGTGGGACAGCATCAAGCCCCTGCTGAAGATCCTGCAGGAGTCGTTCCCCTCCTGCATCCACGTCGCCCTCATCATCAAACCCGACAACTTCTGGCAGAAGCAGAGGACCAACTTCGGCAGCTCCAAGTTCGAGTTCGAGGTGAGTCCTGGGAAAACCTCCCCCCCCCCCCCCCCTCTCGCTTTGCAATTTCTCTCCGGTGGGGTCGGGGGGGGGGGGGAGGTTGAGCCTCGCGATGCATTCATGGTCCGTGACGTACAAACCTCATATTTCTTCATCGGTTTATTTGAACGTGATCTCGGCTCTTCCCTTGTTGATCAGCCGGGGAATAATGTACATAGTTTATAGCTTGTTACATAGATGCTCAGCAGCACTGCTTATACAACAAGGTGATTTATGAGTATGATCAAAATATTTTTGCGCTGCACACATCACCGTACATGGCAGCGGCCGGCGTCGACCGGTCGGCGAAAGACGTCAGCGAAGGTTGTTTTGCGTACGAGACGAGAATCACGGGAGTCGCATCGCAGCCGAGACGTGAACATTTCTAGTTAGAAGCGAACTTTGTCGCGATAATACAACTTTTACTTCCTTATATTAACGAGATACTGCTCAATAAAGAACAGAAAGTTTTTTTTTTGTTTGTTTTTTTTGAACTGACGAAGTTTGTAAGGAAGAAATATAATTTCTGCGAGAAAGTCGACAAAATGAGATGAGATGTGAGGACGCTGTGTGTTTTTTTTCTCCGTCCACTGAGTTGCGATAACGACCGCTACAGCCCCTCGGTGGCAGAATTCATTATCCCCCCCAGTCCCCTCCAGTCCCGCTGCGTTGGATGCATACATTACCAGCCGGAGAGACTCATCAGCTTCAGCGGACTGAAAGTGTTGGTTGCAATGGTGACAGTCGGTTTCCTCTGCCAGCGGCACATTCTGACAGCTAATTTCATGATGTATTAATGAGAACATCCTTCGTGTGCCGTTGACCCTCGGACCGCTTCGAACGTTCAAGCTGATCGCATTATTGAGCTGTGCAGTTACCGGCACAGCGCTGAGAAAACACCGCTGCTTCACCGGTGCATTGTTTTATTTGAAGGCTTTTGAAGTTTGCATAGATACCGTGTTTCTATTCAGTGTTTGATACGGATCTCCCGCACCCTTTTGATTTGCTGTCTGAAATACGTGGTCAGAGGAGATGATGTTGTAACGACACAATGGGAAAACTTCATCTTCTTCATAGAATGGGCGGAGTCTTTTTCCTCGACGTACAATGTACTGCGTGTTTCTGTTCCCGAGTGGAAAGTTTTTATTATTAGCCTCCTACTGAAGTTCTGTTTCTGACGCCCACACACACACACACACACACACACACACACACACACACACACACAAAAGAAAGCACCTGGTGTGGAAATGATTTGGCTTTGATCACTCACAAACACACATACGCAGGCCCACTATGGTCTGATGGCGCTATATTGATTGGTCGATAGGAAATGAAGCCAGCTGCCACAGGGCAGGCTACAATTAACCACCACCTGCCCCGCCACTGTGCTGTTGTCGGTGTGTGTGTCTGTGTGTGTCTGTGTGTGTCTGTGTGTGTCTGCGTGTAGCGTAGCGTAGCGATAGCAGCGGGCAGGGAGAGAGTTGTCATCTAGTGTTGTTTAACTAAATCCGATACTGGACTGTGGCCAGCACTGCTTTCACAGGGATTGCTTGTGTGTGTGTATGTGCGTCTGTGTCTGTGTCTGTGTGTGTCTGTGTGTCTGTGTGTCTGTGTCTGTGTGAGTGTGTGACACGGTGCCATTTGTCTGGCAAAATTTTTCCGTGCCGAAATGAAACGCCCCACTACTTTCACTGTTACTGCTACCGATCAACTCACAGCATGTTGGGTTTTTGAGTGTGTGTGTGTGTGTGTGTGTGTGTGTGTGTTTCTTTCTGGGTCTGTGTCAGGGTTTTTCTCCTCGCTCGGCGAAATGAAAAGCCGCAGTTGGACTTGTTTTGTTAAATCGATCCCCGCCCCCCACCACCACCACCACCACCACCACCACCCCCTGTTGAATGTTGAATGTTGAGTGTTGCATGAACGGATGGAAAGAGAAGAAAAGATGCAGCAAAAACACATAAAGCAGAAATCTCTTCTTTTTTTTCCATTTCCATCGTCTCTTCCCGAGCCCTCCGAGCCAACAACTCTGAGCGCTTCTCCCTTTTCCTCCATTCAACTGAGTACAAATCAATGAACTCGGGCGACAATAGCGGGAGTAGCGGTATCCGTGTTCCTCCCCGGCTCCGGTCTGTTTTACCCCCAAGGACAACAACCAACCCTCTGCATTGTTGAGCCCCTGCACAAAGCCCTCGCTCTCTAGCCTCCATCTCTCCCTCCATCTCTCTCTCTCTCTCCGACCATGTGTGTGGGGGTGTTGTGTGGAGGTGGCTTTGGCGGAAACACAGAGGCACCGAAACCAAACAGGAGGCCATTTCCTCGTTCGCAAATCTCTTATCTGATATCGTGAAATGCGATTGTCGTCGTTGCGGAGACGGTTTGAAACGAAGTTGCGGCGGGCTCCCTTTCAAAATAAAAGGTCAATCGGCAGAATGGGAGAAGAGAAAATGCACATTCAGGCATGTAATAGATGTTGTGATTCATTTACTACACGGCTTCCACGCTCGGACATTTCCCCCCCCCCCCCCCTCAAGACTCCTAAGCCCCGCCCCTCTCTCACTCTCTCTCTCTCTCCCTCTGTCCTCTGTGCTCCCATAGACCACCATGGTGTCGTTAGAGGGCCTGTCCAAGGTGGTGGACCCCTCCCAGCTGACGGCGGACTTCGAGGGCAGTCTGGACTACAACCACGAAGAGTGGATCGAGGTGAGATCAGCCGGAGCCGTCCCGTCACTCAAGCCTGCCCCGTGAATCTACCCCGGGTCAGGGACAGCAGACCAGAGGTGTCATACTCATTTTAAAACTAAAACTTTTGTGATGTGTTTTTTTGTTTTGCCCAGGTGCGGGTGGCGTTCGAGGAGTTCTCGGGCCACGCCAGCCAGATGCTGTCCCGGCTGGAGGAGATGCAGGAGACGGTGGCGAGGAAAGACTTCCCCCAGGACCTGGACGGCGCCAGGAGGATGATAGAGGAGCACGCCGCGCTGAAGAAGAAAGTCATCAAAGCCCCGATAGAGGAGCTGGACACCGAGGGACAGAGGTAAACACACACACGGCACACTACTACGTGGATTATGTTGAGCGAAGACTCGCTCTTCAACAAGTTCCTCTTTCTAATTTCCCCTCTCTGCTCACTTTAATTAAAATCCCCTCTCAATCCGTCTGTGGAGCTCTGACTCTATTTCCTACTTCTATTTCTAGAACCGTAGGAGTAGCGAGGTCTTCATTTTTCTTGATCTCAAAGCTTATTCTCCCGTTACAATCATTATAAGCTCCGGATAAGAGTGTTAGCTAAATGCCTTAATTGTAAATGGGAGCTGAAATCAATATCGTGTTCAGCGTATTTCTCGTAGCCTCTCATCGCTTTTCAAAACGTTTCACAAAAGATCTACGTTGATCAACCGATTCTGTCATATGTAATCCTCTATATTATGTGTACAGTACCAGTCAAAGGTTTGGACACACTTACTTATAGAAAGGGTTTTTCTTTATTTTTACAATTTTCCACTATTTTAGAATAATAGTAAAGTCATCAAAACTGTGAAATAACACAAAAGGAATTATGCAGTGACCAAAAAAACAAAAATCAAAACTATCTTATATTTTAGATTCTTCAAAGTAGAAACCCTTTGGCATTAACAAGCAAAGAAATTCCACAAATGAACTTTTAAAGGCCACAATCACTATGTGAGTGTTTAAAATGCTGATTTAATCATTGTGGTTCAACATTCTCCACCTCTAAAGTCTAAATGAAAACTACTTGTTGGGGGTGCATTTCAATTTAATTCAAATGTAAGTTTTGAAAATAAATTCATACACAGGCATCAACTTCTCTATTTGTCTAAGAAAATTTCAAGCATTTAAGCATCAAGCCTTTATATCAAAATGTCATGAGAAGATCATGAGAAACAGAAACAGGTGTGTCCAAACTTTTGACTGGTACTGTACATATATTTATATTATCTGCACTGGTCGACATGAACAAGGTAAATCAAAGTATTGTAAAAAAACAAATGCTGATGCTACACCAGTAATGGCTAACGAGCTAGCCTTTGTCCTTAACCTCGCTGTCCTCGTCTCCAGGTTGCTCCAGCGCATCCAGAGCAGCGAGTCCTTCTCCAACCGCAACGGCGGCAGCGGCGGTGTGGGTGGCGGCAGCGGCGGCGGAGGCGGCGGCGTGTGTAACGCCGACACCCAGGGCCTGGTCCCGCGGGTCACCCAGCTGCTGGACAAGCTGCACTCCACCCGCCAGCACCTCCACCAGGCCTGGCACGTCCGCAAGCTCCAGCTGGACCAGTGCTTCCAGCTGCGCCTCTTCGAACAGGACGCCGAGAAGGTTGGTTGGCGGGGCGACGGCGGAGGGAGGGCGTGGTCATAAATCAACCCCCGAATATGAACAAAAATGTACGACGCTGTCAGAAAAAGTGTTTTCCCTTTTTAAAAGTTTCGGTAACCTCCCCCACAAACACCCCTACCTCCCCCCCCTGCACTGAAGGCGGGTTTCTGTCGCCCGCATGGGCCCAGACACGCATCGACTAAGGGGGGGTGACAGCTGTAACGCTAAATGGGAAGAGACAGGGAGAGAGAGAGAGAGAGAGAGAGAGAAAAAGAGGACACGTTCAGAGATCCATATTGGAAGCGAGGAGAATAAATAGCAGGTTGCAGTAACAGAGCGAGAGAGCCGCAGTCTTGGAGAGACCGCAGTAGTAGGAGCTTGTTGCTAGGACACCGTGGGCCACGAGTTGTTCTCTCCGAGAGCCTGAGAGGATTCTCTTAATAGAGCCAGTCCATCCATCTCTGGATCCTGGCCTGGAAAGATGATAACTATCTGTACACACACACACACACACACACACACACACACGCGCTGCAGCAGTACACAAACACACTCAGGTTTACCCACATGGCTAAGTGGTGGTAGTTTGTTCTTGCACTGATCTGTGACTGTTGGTGTTTTCCCCCATGCCTGTGTGTGTATGTTTTTGTTTGGCTGGCGTTAACCTTTTTTTGTGTGTGTGTGTGTGTGTGTGTGTGTGTGTGTGTGTGTGTGTGTGTGTGCACGCATGCTCTCTCTCCCCCCCCCCCCCCCCCCCCCCTTGCCTCAGATGTTTGACTGGATCATGCACAACAAGGGTTTGTTCCTGGCAGGCTACACAGAGATTGGCAACAACCACCCCCACGCCATAGAGCTGCAAACCCAGCACAACCACTTTGCTATGAACTGCATGGTAAGACGCACGCGCACACGCACGCACACGCACACACACACACACACACACACACACACACAGAGCGGGAGCTAGCGCATTTCCGCCCACTTGAGCTATCAAATCCTCGTCCTGCGCTGTATAATCATGTAGTCGGTGCACTTAGAGTCAACCTCTTGTACTGTGTGTGTATGTTTTCGCTCGCCTGTGTGCCTGCTTGCACTTAGTACGTGTGTGTGAGGAGCAGCACCGCCAGGTATTAGATAATCCTATTCTTCATCCATAGCGGGCCTTACGTAAGCGTTATGAAACTGTTGGGGACGAGGGAATCATTCTCGCTGCAAGAGCTGCTCTCTCCGCTCTGCACCACAGTCCACGCCTGACTCCTCCCCCTTTTTACTTCTCTATTTCCACTTTTCCCCCAACCTTGTCTGTCTCATCTTTCTTTCTCTTTTTTTTTCTCTCCTCTCTCTTCCTCTCCTCTGTCCAAATTCACCCTCGCCCACCGTCTCGCACTTATTCCAATTTGTCTAACCGCCCTCTCCTCTCCTCCGTCCCTCTCCTCCTTCACCCCGGGCAGAACGTCTACGTGAACATCAACCGGATCATGTCGGTGGGGAACCGGCTGCTGGAGTCGGGCCACTACGCCTCCCAGCAGATCAAGCAGATCTCGGGCCAGCTGGAGCAGGAGTGGAAGGCCTTCGCCGCGGCGCTGGACGAGCGCAGCACCCTGCTGGAGATGTCGGCCAGCTTCCACCAGAAATGTGACCAGGTAGCCATCCGCCCACGGGACGCGCACGCGTAGATGACGATGTTATAGTAGTTGCTGTTGTTGCCGTAGAGTGATATGGCCTCTGCTTCTGCGTTAATCATATTAAAAACATAACCGAAGATTAAATCCAGTCAAGAAATGAAGGTCTGGGGGGGGAAAAAAAGTGGGAATAAATGGAAAATGGATGGGAAGGCTGCAGCAGCGGAGCCTTGTCTGGAGCGCTGACCGTCTCAAACTGTCTTTTATCAGATATTATTGTTGTTTTTTTTGTTTTCTTTTGCCGTCGCGTTTCTCCCTGGGAACCCGCAGGAGTAATCTGAAAAATTCACGAGGCGTGCTCTCCATTGTTCTCAGCATGTATCGCGTGCTATTGAAAAACAGCGCTTTCGTAACCGATCTGCCCACTGCTTTTTCGGTGTCGGTGTTGACCAAGACTTGATTCGCTGTGATATTGGTTTTAACACGGAGCCAGGTTTGGTCTGGATTTGAGAACAGCCCCCCCCCCGCCCCCCCCCTTCCACTCCCCCCGCCCCCATTTGTATGCACACACACACACACACTTACTTTCTGAGAGGAACAAACCCACTTGGCCCCGTTGGATCTGTAACTAATGCTAACATATGCATTGTTGTTACCATATATTTCCATAAGCATATGCGGCGTGTTAGTAAAGCGTTTGTTTCTCATCTGCGGGTATTTCGGTCCGTGCTCATTAGTCCGGGACACTATGGAATGATTTACGGCAGAATCCCAACTAGGAATCATGGGTGGCATGACTTCTCCGACCCGGAATATCAGCATCATCAGACCAGCCTTTCATGTTTGAGAGCTTTTTTTCCCTCTCCTCTTCCACACACACATACATTTCCACTCTCTGTGCTATTCTATTGCATTTAAATTGCCAGGGGTGTGTGTGTGTGTGTGTGTGTGGGGGGGGGGGTTCAAAAGGCAATAAAGGAGGTGGAGATGTGCTGATTTGCAATTGCAATATCTTTGAGCCAGCCTTACATATCCCTCTTTGTTTTCCTCCCCCTCCCATAGAGAGTTCTAGGAAGTCACCACAGGCATTGTGATTCAGCCGCGCGGGGACGACTCTCTCAGAAATGTGCTCGGATTTGATTCGGTTCAAAAAAAAAAAAAGCAGGCGCGAAAGGGAAATGAAAGCGGTGACGGTCGATCTCGCTCATACGTGACTCAAGGGGATTTGAGCGTAAGGACAAAACCCCCACGGTCTCATCCCCCCGCGTCTCTTGCGAAACGCTTTACGTTTGAATGACACGTCTTTTTATGCGCGTTTCTCTCTCTCTCTCTCTCTCTTCTCTCCCAGTACATGAGCAACGTGGACTCGTGGTGCAAGGCGTGCGGCGAGGTGGACTTGCCCTCCGAGCTCCAAGACCTAGAAGACGCCATCCACCACCACCAAGGCCTGTACGAGCACATCACCGCCGCCTACTCCGAGGTAACGCAGCGGTTTATCTACATATGTAATGTGCAAAATGATTAATGCATTATGTGTGTATACGGTAGAATGTGTTTGCACAGGGCGGGGCGGTATCGCCTGAAAACTCGTATCACTGTAATCTGCAGCATGGGTGATAATGGTTTATATGATGGTGTATTTGCTTAAGCATCTCAATGGAAGTGACCGTAGGCTTTAAAGAATGGTACGGCTTCTGCAAGGGCCGCTATTACTGGACTGCAAGTGTACTGGGACATATTTTGCCAAGATATTTTAATGGCGTGTAATGTGCAAAAAATGCAACGTGGACAGAAAAGTATGAATCAACTTTTCTCTCTGAAAAACAAACTTATTTTTTCCTCATAATCCGTCCAAAAATGCAACTCTCGTACTTCTTCAAATACGTTGAAATCTTGCTGCAAGTCAAAATATAAACTTTCCGACTTCACTACACAGCCCCCACTTATAATGAGTATAGTACTTTTTAGCGCTTCGTGGAAGAAAGAACACCATCGCGACCCATTTTTTTTCCCCCCCGCAACCGTTTCTCAGGTTTCTCAGGACGGCAAAGCTCTCTTGGACAAGCTCCAGCGACCCCTGACCCCGGGCAGCGCCGACTCGTTGACGGCGTCGGCGAACTACTCCAAGGCGGTGCACCACGTCCTGGACATCATCCACGAGGTGCTGCATCACCAGAGGCAGCTGGAAAACATCTGGCAGCACCGCAAAGTCCGGCTGCATCAGCGCCTGCAGCTCTGCGTCTTCCAGCAGGATGTCCAACAGGTACACACACACACACACACACACACACACACACACACATATGTACTACATATAGGCTACATATTTGTTCAAACACATGCAAGTCAAACGGTCCGCCGTGATAAAAAAGGTTGTATGCTTTCCGAGAAGCATGGGGTTTCCCGTGCGTGTGTCGATAAGGCAGCTGTTGCTGTGGCAACCGAATTGGCGCATGTCTCCATGTCGATGCTGTTCGTCCATTACCGCTTCGAAGGACAGACAGCATGCAGAGGAGTGTGAAAATGAGGGCTCGCCGCACCGCTTAGTATAATACTGCTCATCTCTTTTCTCCTTCCTGCCTTCTTACCACCCTCCTCTGATTTTCATCAGCGGGTGCAGTGGCTTACCGGGCCGCCTCGAAGCGCCCCCTGGTGGTTGCCTAATGCCTCTCTCTCTCTCTCTCTCTCTCTCTCTCTCCCATCCGTCTCATTTTTGCGGACGTGTATTCGTGCGACCGCGCAGGTGCTGGACTGGATCGAAAACCACGGCGAGGCGTTCCTCAGCAAACACACGGGAGTGGGGAAGTCCCTCCACCGAGCCCGGGCTCTCCAGAAACGCCATGAAGACTTTGAGGAAGTAGCCCAGGTACCTCGTTTCTGTTTTTCTAACTCTCAGTCGGGGTTGGACTGACTTATCAGTTTGCGGAGCCTCTGATTTGAAAATCTGGTATTGTCAAATATGATGGACGTCCCTCCCTGACTACAGCTGCATCAAAACAGCCTAGAAAGAAGTTGTATTTTCTTTGCACCTCTTATTCATTTATTTAATTGCTCCGTATTGTTTTTATGAAATTGTTCTTTATTCTTATTTTCAAGGCCTAATGTATCCTAGAGGTTCCCCTACCATTGAATAGGGGTTGGTTACTGTTCCTTTGTATGAGTGTCAGTCAGAGTTTTAGTGTCACATGATGGTCTAAACGCTGTTTCAGATGCTTTTCAAACTCTTACTTGTAGAAAATCGTCAAATTTATATTGTCTCTGGACAGCTTCAATACAATAATGTCAGTATCTTGGTCGAGCCCTACTCTCTGTAGCATCTGTCTCCTCCTCTTTATCTCACCTTTCTCTATTTCCTCTCACATGTTATCTCTCAGCAGCTCTATTTGCCCTCTTCATATCCTGTTTATGCCTCCTGTCTCGCTTCTCTTTCTCTCTCTGGGTCTGCACAAAAAAATATACTTCACTCGCGCGTTACATTTTTTTTTCCTGCGCTGATCCATCTCTCTCTCTCTCTCTCTCCATCCCCCCGGCCTCGGTTGCAGAATACGTACACCAATGCAGACAAGCTGCTGGAGGCGGCCGAGCAGCTGGCCCAGACCGGGGAGTGCGACCCGGAGGAGATCTACCAGGCTGCCCACCAGCTAGAAGACCGAATCCAGGACTTTGTTCGCCGCGTGGAGCAACGCAAAGTCCTGCTGGACATGTCTGTCGCCTTCCACACACACGTCAAAGAGGTAGGCTGGGAGGAGGGGCGGGGGACGTCATGGTGATGAGTGTGTGTGTGTGTACAGTTATGAGAAACTGTGGTTAGACGATTTGGAATAAGTGCGAGACGGTGGGCGAGGCTGAATTTGGACAGAGGAGAGGACAAAAAAAAAAAAGTAACACAAAAAAATAGTTTTACATGTTTTTATTGAACACATTGTTCAAACAGCCTAAGATTGCAGTCAGGTGATCCAGTCAATCAGATGACATTCAGGTGTGGGTTAGAGGTGTCCTGTCACAAAAAAACCCTACAAAAGTTTGGTTACCAACAGAGTCTGCTCTCCAAAATAAGAGCTCTGTTGAAGTGGAATATGCTCCCGTTCAATGAAACTTCAGAGGACCTCCGGAGAAGAGTTGTTGAGGCTCATAAGGTTGGAAAAGCATTTCCTTGGACCTCCATCAGTTGCTGCTCTCCATAGGAGTGGGCGTCCAGTAAGGATCACAGCAAGGAGGTGACAAAGAACCCGAAGGTCACCGCTCGGGATCTGCAGGCATCTCTTGAACAATGAGGAAAACACTAAACAAGAGTGGTGTTCATGGGAGGACACCGAGGAGGAAACCACCACAGACCACCTGGTTCTGTGGACAAACGAGACAAAAATGGAACTTCTTCTTTTTCTGACATCAATGAAGTGAAACAGTTCTGTAAGGAGGAATGGGCCAAAATACCTTCTAGCAGTTGTGCAGGTCTGATCAGCAGCTACAGGAAGCGTTTGGTTTTAGGGTTATTGCTGCTAAAGGAGGTTCTAAATCACATGGTTCACATACTAATCCAAGCTGTTTGAACAATATCTTCAATAAAGACAAAAGTAAAAGTACATTTCTATGTATTATTTGTACATTTATACATTAATTTATACAGGAATGCAGGTCATTCAAAGGGGTTCCTAAGCTTTTTCTCATAACTGTAAATGTTGAATGTGCGTTCTTGTGCTTGTGTTGGGACCTGGGTTCAGGGTTAAGGTCACAATGAAGATTAGTTTTAGGGTTGGGGGTTAAGGAAGTCCTCACGATTAGTTATCCCCCCCCCCCCCCCCCCCAGTTGTGGACATGGCTGGAGGAGCTGCAGAAGGAGCTGCTGGACGACGTGTACGCCGAGTCGGTGGAGGCCGTCCAGGACCTGATCAAACGCTTCAGCCAGCAGCAGCAGACCACGCTGCAGGTCACCGTCAACGTCATCAAGGAGGGAGAGGACCTCATCCAGCAGCTCAGGTAACACACACACACACACACACACACACACACAAGGTTAGGAGAGGTGACCGAAACTAAGACCATCTTAGTAAACTGAGATAAAATAGAAGGTGGGGTGTATTAAACAACATTGATATTTTCAACGTTCCCACTGGTCATGGAGTTTCCTGAGGTTCCTCCTATTTCTGGAATATCCTGAAATGTGTAGAGGTGTTTTCCAAAGAGGGAAAGTTCAGGGGATTTTACACCCCTTCAGAAAAACAACAACAAACCAGGAAGCAACATTTTTAGGTCACGGAAGCACAAGACTTAGTTATGGAAAGTCATTGAAAAGTCATTTTACGTCAGGGCCACAGTTGGGGAATCTTGATATCGTTTGAATGTAGAAATTGTGCAGTCACTCCTTGGGCCGATCAGTAAATAAATGAAAAAGCTTAAGGGGGTGAAACTGTAACTGAAAAGTCCAATAATGGCGCGCGTTGTTGGTCATGGAGGCAACATTGTAGAGCAAGGACCAACAGGGAGATATGACGGGTCATTACAATCTGTAATCTTGACCAAAGAAGATCTCCCCCAAAATGTCACTGCGGGGTTCAGTAATCAGGAATGGAGAGAGAGAAAGCGCATCCAGAGAGGTGCTGGGGGAGAGAGTGGGCAGCACCTGCAGAGGAAGAGAGGAACCTCAAGTGGATGAATCGTTGGAGGGAAGAGCATAGATGGACCGAGGAGGTGGACGCAGTTGACCGCCCTGCCCCTTATTCACCAGCTCTATTTTTGTACAGAGGTTGTTCTGGCCCTCGTACTTTCCCTCTTCACCCATCCATCTATCCATCCCTCTCTCTTTCTCTCTCTCTCTCCCTCCATCTGTCTCTCCCTGGTGTATTGGCTCCCCAGTGTATTGTTGCATAAGCGCGCTTTCATAAGAGCACGTCTAATTGTGTGGCAGACTCCCCGGGGGACGACGGCAACACTACACACCTTTTGCTTGTGTGTGTGTGTGTGCGTGCGTGCGTGTGTGTGTGTGTGTGCGCGTGTGTGTGTGAATGTACCTGTCACGCCGATGAATCACCTTAAATCCTCACGTGTTGCCTCTCCTAAACTCTTCGCGGTGTCTGTGTGCGTTCATGCGTGTGTGCATCTGTCACACCGACGAGTCCACATCCCCGCTCACACTTCACTCTCCAGGCAGTTTGTTTTGAATCCATATTTATTGTAGAAATTGATCGATGCTACATTGGTTTTCTATGGGAGGCCTGAGTGAAATGTGACGTTGTATTGGATTCCACATGATTATGTTTTATTATTATTATCCTGGGTCTCAAAGGTTTTAGTGTCCCATGTTCTAAACGCTGTTTCTGAGGCTTCTCCCTCCTGACGAGAATACAATTCTCAGGGAAACACTGAATACTTTTTTTTTTTTGGGCAGGAAAATGGTCAAATTTAAAGATATTGAATATATCTCCAGTTTCAATCCGGAAATATCAGTATCAGCCTGCACAAACTAGTTTAACTCTCGTGCGTACCTGTGTTTATAAATTGGATCGTTCCAGTTCCTCAGTTCTGATTGGCTGAGCCACATTGTAAACCGTTCTAAAATACCCAATATACACAAGTTAAATGTTAATACTCTAAGTCACAGTCAAGTCACACTATATTAATTGTTGGATTTATTTAACATTATTATTATTATTATTAATAATAATATACTATTTTTTATTGCACTTATCTAAAAACTAAATATAATAGACAAGGGACCAAAAGAAAAAAACAAGATCAAAAAGAAATTAATAATAAAAGACAAATCTAGATATATAATTGTCTAAAAGCCAGTCTATAAAACAATCACAGATTTAAAAGATGATGCTAGCCTGAGTTCCCCGGTCATGTTTTATCAAAGCAGTAAGTCAACAGAGTTTGTGCTTCACGGTGGTCGTAGAACGGCTAACTCCGTTTGGCGTCGCGCCTGACGAGCCTCTTAGCTGTTCTAAAGTCACCGCGAGTCACCGCCTTTGGCGGCCCCGTCGCTCAACCGTGTGTTTCGCCGCCAGGGACTCGGCCATCTCCAGCAACAAGGCGCCCCACAACAGCTCCATCAACCACATCGAGAGCGTCCTGCAGCAGCTGGACGAGGCCCAGGCCCAGATGGAGGAGCTCTTCCAGGAGAGGAAGATCAAACTGGAGCTCTTCCTCCAGCTCCGCATCTTCGAGAGGGACGCCATCGACGTGAGTCTGCCGTGTGTGTGTGTGTGTGGGGGGGGGGGGGTTGTTGAATGGCTGGTGGTCACTTCAGTAAATTCAGGCTCTATGTGTTTCCATCCAAATGTCAAGTGAATTTTTAAGCAAACTTTTGAGATGTTGCAGAAAATAAAATGTGGAACTACATCAGAGAAAAGTGGGAAAACTGGAAAAAAAAAAAGAAGAAAGAGGTTTTCAAGAATTTATTAGTATTGGGCAAGTTGTTGCTGTTCTTTTGTCAGCTGATGTTGGCCATATCTCAAGCTGTCTGAAGACCAAAGCAGAAGACAATACAACCACAATGACTGTTTTACCAGGAAGAGACAACATGTCAGCATATCTGGGAGGTCTTAGTGGACAGATAAAAGTTGCTACGTCCTTATTTATTTGTCTCCATCACTGGTTATGACATCATTTAGCGCAATACTGTCGCCGTTCCTCAGATCATCTCGGACCTGGAGTCGTGGAACGAGGAGCTGACGGGTCAGATGAACGAGTTCGACACGGAGGACCTGACGCTGGCCGAGCAGAGGCTGCAGCACCACGCCGACAAGGCCCTGACCATGAACAACCTCACCTTCGATGTCATCCACCAGGGCCAGGAGCTGCTGCAGTACGTCAACGAGGTCCAGGCGTCCGGTGAGTGGCGTACGACGGGTCTTTTAAATGTCTCGATTTCTCTTAACACTTCATTTCCTGTTGTCCTTTCCCGCCCATTTACAGTTTCAGGACATGAATCAGCTGTGCTCAGTTGGAAATAGGCCGCTTTTGCCAACGTTGTTTCTTTATTTTGGTGTTAAATTAGTTTCCAGGTATCATTAAAAAGGTCTTTCTGAAACCTGTAGATGTCCTGCATCCATCCTCCATTAGTACCGCAGAGGCTATTAGTGACTATTCTATCTCAAATGTTGTAAAGTAGACCTGAAAAGGCGGATTGTAAAAGGCAACCCGGCACTCCGTCCGCCGGTTGCCAGGTCCTTCATTTCACCTCCACCTCCAGTTCCTCTCAGGGCGGAGTTGGATTGCAGCAGCCGTTCACTGTTGCTTGCAGCGCACACAGTAGAATGTGTTTACCTCTGTTGTCCAACTATGATAATAATAATAATAATAATAATAATAATAATAATAATAATAACAAGGGATGAGGATGAGTGTGATTCTGTGATGCCATTGCTTCCTGTTGATTCTGGAGGTGTGATAACCACAGTGACGTACCTCCACCCAAGCTACGTTTCTGTATAGGCGCTTTCCCAAAATAGCACAGATCACTCATGTGTATTGGTAAATAATAATGATAACCTTTTATATGTAGAGTCTTTATCGAGTTACAGAGCAGAAAATCAAATCAAAAGAAAAAAGCAAGTCTAAAAAAAAAGTGTTTTCCTAGCCTGATCTCGCCAGGCGGGTGTCGCCGCTCTCGACGACACCCGCCGAGGTGCGCGAGGCGTAGAAAGGGGGGCGGAAAGCGCCGCGGCCGATCTAACGCCACTCCTCCCGCCTCGCTTTTCAGGAGTGGAGCTGCTGTGCGACCGGGACGTCGACATGGCCACGCGAGTTCAAGACCTGCTGGAGTTCCTCCACGAGAAGCAGCAGGAGCTGGACCTGGCGGCCGAGCAGCACCGCCGACACCTGGAGCAGTGCGTCCAGCTAAGGCACCTGCAGGCTGAAGTGAAACAGGTAGGACACACACACACAGACACGACTCGAGCGGTGTTGGTTGGTAGGCTTAAGGTTAAGGTTAAGCTAGACCAAACAGTTAGGTTTTCTGGCCAATTTATAGTCTATTTATTTGAAAGAGGCTGTTTTTTCCCAGCTCTGTTTCTTTATTTTGGTTTTTAAATTGATGTTTCAGCTCCAGGTAGCACTTAAAAGCCTTAGTCTTAAAGTCGCCGTTCTGAAACCTGCAGAAACCCTTTATACACACCAGCAATTTATAGTCCAGAAGAACTGAGTGACTACTGAGCACCTTCCTTGGAGGGAGGAAGAGGAAGAGCCTTTCACCAATCAGATTTTCACTCCGGTGTAAAATGATATGTTCCATATAATTGTATTTGAAGTGCGTTTCGATCCAACTGTTTCTGATGTAACGAGAGCCCGGTTTTCACAGCATTTGGTCACAGTTGTCCTCCGTCTGTCCAGGTCCTGGGGTGGATTCGTAACGGCGAGTCGATGCTGAACGCCGGCCTGATCACAGCCAGCTCCCTGCAGGAGGCCGAGCAGCTCCAGAGAGAGCACGAACAGTTCCAACACGCCATCGAGGTGAGACCGCTTTCCCCCCGTCTCCATCATGTTTGCTCATATCAACCCCTCGTGGATTTGGTCAATTGATGCTTTTGGAAATTTGGAAATGGGTTTTAAATGTTTTACGGGCCATTAAACTCACTCAATGCCTGCAAAGGACCCTGCAAACTTTGGCTTTGAGTAGAAAAACAGAGGAAAAGATGGATTTCTGAGGCAAAATAAAATGGATTGAAAAGTTCCCATTACCATCCTAACCTCCTTCCCTCCTCCACTGCCCCCCCCCCCCTCTGCAGAAAACCCACCAGAGCGCCCTGCAGGTTCAGCAGAAGGCGGAGGCTCTGCTCCAGGCCAACCACTACGACATGGACCTGATCAGGGACTGCGCCGAGAGCGTCGCCTCCCACTGGCAGCAGCTCATGCTGAAGATGGAGGACCGGCTCAAGCTGGTCAACGCCTCCGTGGCCTTCTACAAGACCTCCGAGCAGGTAGGGGGCGCTGTGGAGACTCCCTAAGTTGAAATCTTTCTTTTTCCTTCTGTTTCAAGGTGACATATTATTGCAGATGGTGTTTTTAAAGTAGAATATAGCATCAGCTGAATTCATATTCATATTCATTCATGAATGAATTGTGAATTATAACCAGTCTATATTTCGTCAGAATAAAAAAATGGAGATTAAATATTGTGTTGCATTATGGGGGCTGTAGTCTAATACTGTTAACTAAAGCTGTGGATTTAAAACCTCCCAGACTGGAACCTCCATCATATTGAAAGTGGACGACACTGACCATCTGATATCCAATATTTTGCCTGATATATCAGCAAACAAATATAAGTCGAACCCTAAAGCAAAAGATTTAAACCGTGACACTGAGTGCGTCTTCCACCAGGTTTGCAGCGTGTTGGAGAGCCTGGAGCAGGAGTACAAGAGGGAGGAGGACTGGTGTGGAGGAGCCGACAAACTGGGACCCAACTGCGAATCGGACCACGTCACCCCCATGATCAGCAAGCACCTGGAGCAGAAAGAGGCCTTCCTCAAGGTCACACACACAAAGACAGCGTCCACCCTAAACACACTCTCAAGCTGCATCTCTGTTCTCAATCCTAACGTGTGTGTGTGTGTGTGTGTGTTTCCATCAGGCGTGCACTCTGGCCAGACGTAACGCGGACGTCTTCCTCAAGTACATGCACAGGAACAGCGTCAACATGCCCGGGATGCTGAGCCACGTCAAAGCACCGGAGCAGCAGGTCAAGAGTGAGTATCGGGAAGTACGCGGGAACAGGAGCGTCACCTGTGGTCCCGGAAGAGTCGCGAAATATCCCGATATTTTACTCAAGTAGTAGTAAAAGGTGTTTCATTCAAAGTCGTACCTTTTTTTTTTTACCAAACCGACATTTATTTACACATGGTTAGGCCAGCAATGTCAAAAGAGCGTTCTGTTAAACACCAGATAAAATGCCTCGTTTCAGTCGCCGATTGGGCCGTTGCCAAATCGGTGATTGGAATCGGCCCCAGAAACTATTGATTAGTGCATCCATAATACTGAAGAAAAAACTACTGTCATCAGAAAATACTCCAGGAAGTACAAAAGACACCGTCCAGTTCCAGCTTATTTATTACTCCCACCCTTTGCTAATTACATGTCAAAATACAAGGAAGGCTGCGATTCCGGTAACAGTGTTGTGATATATTGTGTGTGAGTGTCTGAATGTTGCCTGTTTTACTGTGTTGCCTTTAGACATCCTGAATGAGCTGCTGCAGAGAGAGAACCGAGTCCTCCACTTCTGGACCATGAGGAAACGACGCCTGGACCAGTGTCAGCAGTATGTGGTGTTTGAACGCAGCGCCAAACAGGTACACGCACCCAAACTACCGTCTCGCTCAATTCAGCTCTGCATGATTGGCCTGGGCAGGACAGACGCTGCTCTCTATTCTTGTCCCAACGCGACGACGTGTGTGTGTCTGTCTGTTCAGGCTCTGGAGTGGATCCATGACACGGGGGAGTTCTACCTGTCGACGCACACCTCCACCGGCTCCAGCATCCACCACACTCAGGAGCTGCTGAAGGAGCACGAAGACTTCCACATCACAGCCAAGGTTGGCCACACACACACACACATACACAACCATGCATGCAAAACACACACAAGAGCAGATTTAGAGTCTTGCTCACTCAATCATACAATCTCTCTCTCTCTCTCTCTCGCTCTCAGCAAACCAAGGAGCGTGTGAAGCTGCTGATCCAGCTGGCTGATGGTTTCTGCGATAAAGGCCACAGTCATGCCGTGGAGATCAAGAAGTGGGTGACGGCTGTGGACAAACGCTACCGAGACTTCTCCCTGCGCATGGACAAGTACCGCTGCAGCCTGGAGAAAGCGCTGGGCATCTCCTCCGACTCCAACAAGGCCGTAAGTGTGTGTGTGTGTGTGTGTGTGTGGCATCATCATCAACATCATCTTTGTGCCGTTACAGACATTCAGGTCATTCACGTTCTTGGTGTTGCTCTCTTGCGTCTGTGCCTCTCCCAGAGTAAGGATCTCCAGCTGGACATCATCCCGGCCACGGCTCCGGGGTCAGAGGTCAAGCTGAGGGACGCCGCCCACGAGCTCAACGAGGAGAAGCGCAAGTCGGCGCGGAGGAAGGAGTACGTCCACCACTTCCTGTTTGCGTTGTCCTATCAGATCTAGAGAGCGGGCGTATCACTCTGTATCAAATTGCTTTTGAAAACGTTCAGAATAGGTTAACGGATAAAGAACGGTGTTTCATATTTCTTGTCAAGACACTGAACTCCTACTCACTTGTAAAAGAGCTAAATGACTAAAATGTAATTACGCATACCAAATGGATGTGCGTAATTGAAATGACCCCCTCCGTCTGCCCACCTCCACACATCGATCCTGCTATTGCTGCGCTAGCACAAAAAAACACATATTGAACATTCAACCTCCACAAGAGCACAATGGAATCTTTATGTAGTACACGGGAAAAAGCAGTAGTTCACGGCCAGTTTTATGGCCTGTAACTCTTTCATTATTCATTAGCGTAAATGGATGGAGCCGGCAGGCTGAAAGGGAGCTATTGGCATTGAGATTTATCACACTGTAGAATGGGAGAACAAGGGGATTGATGGATGAGGACGGTGTGACAATAGTGTGTGTGTGTGTGTGTGTCTGTCTAGGTTCATCATGGCTGAGCTGATTCAGACAGAAAAAGCCTACGTGCGAGACCTGCGGGAGTGCATGGATGTAAGTTCAGCTTCACGGCCGATGACTGTTAATGTATTTCATACCACGTGGAAAACCTCACATCTAAAGATCATCAAGACGAAACCACATCCACACACCTTCAATTCAAAATAAGCCGATTCCTTCCTTTTTTGTGTGTGCAAAATCTCCGTAAATATCATCAAATTGATATTTTTGTCATTTCAATTCAATACATTGTCATTTCACATATAATAATTTTGGGAAGAATAATCTGCGGCAGTAGAGATTTATGACAGAGGTGACAGTCGTACATCATCTTAAAACCTGGAATGTGTAAAATGTACAAGGACCCGGTTGAAGGGTTTTTTCCCCGCCGGTGCTCTCTCCTCATCTTGCTTCCTTGCTTGCTTCCCTCCGTGCAGACCTACCTGTGGGAGATGACCAGTGGAGTGGAGGAGATTCCTCCGGGGATCATCAACAAAGAGCACATCATCTTTGGAAACATGCAGGACCTCTATGAGTTCCACCATAAGTAAGCCAAAAAAGCGCTCAGCGTTACGGGGGAAATGCATTTGAGGAGTTTTGCTCCAAAATGAGAGATCCACCATCTGCTAATCGTGTAACTTGGACAAAGTGGCAACAGTTTCACGTACTTGATTCTCTGTATTTTAGAGAGATGGATTCACATCATCATTTTTGTTTTAAACTGTATGTATCCATTTTGAAATCGTGCATTTGTTAAAGCCGTCATCTCACTATTTCTCATCCCTTTTATCTCTATTTTCATTTCTTCGACAGCATCTTCCTCAAAGAGCTGGAGAAGTACGAGCAGCTGCCGGAGGACGTGGGCCATTGCTTCGTCACATGGGTATGTGTTGTCGTGTTTGCAGTATAAAACCAATTTACAAACAGATTAACTTTTCAGGAATTAAGTACTTTATGGACATACGATGCAAAAGTGCTTATCTTAACGTTTCAGGAATTCCTAAATCTGGCTTAATCCGTTAAGGACGGTGTAACCTTCAAATTCAAGAGAAAAAAAATGTCCCCCAAGTTAATATCCTCAACATTTGCACTCAGTATGTTTCTCTCTCCTCTAGGCTGATAAGTTCCAGATGTATGTGAACTACTGCAAGAACAAACCCGACTCCACCCAGCTCATCCTGGAGCACGCCGGACCCTACTTCGACGTGAGTACGGCCCTCTCCGATTGGTCGGTAACGAAATGGGTACATCCCCGCCCCGCCGTTGAGTCCCATCCAATCAAATCATGAAGCCTCTGTGTTTCCCTCACTGTGTTTCTCTGTGCGGTTTGTTGCAGGAGATCCAACAGAGGCACCGATTGGCCAACTCCATCTCTTCCTACCTGATCAAGCCTGTGCAGAGGATCACCAAGTATCAGCTCCTGCTAAAGGTAACCCACCCTACGACGCCACACGACTCTCCCAGATTACTGCATGGCCATGTGGTCGCTGTGGCTGCTGTCTCCATGGTCCCTGTTGTCATGGTTTCTGTTGCCTGTGTGTTCAGGAGCTGTTGACGTGCTGCGAAGAGGGGAAAGGAGAGATCAAGGACGGCCTTGAGGTGATGCTCAGCGTTCCCAAGAGAGCCAACGACGCCATGCACCTATCTATGCTGGAAGGTGAGACACACACACACACACACACACACACACTCATCCTGAAATTTGAACTCACAATTACATCGTTGTAACCTTTTCACGTCTTTATTTATCAAATTAAAGCTCCTTGTTTTCCTCCGTTCCCCAGGTTTTGATGAAAACATCGAGTCGCAGGGTGAGCTGATTCTCCAGGATTCCTTCCAAGTCTGGGATCCGAAGACTCTGATCCGTAAGGGCCGAGAGCGCCACCTCTTCCTCTTCGAGATGTCGCTGGTCTTCAGCAAGGAGGTCAAGGACTCCAACGGCAGGAGCAAGTACATCTACAAGAGCAAACTCTTTGTAAGTGGACTTCATTCTTCGTTTTTGAAGATGTTCCTCCGTTTCCTTGAGTCAACTTAAAGATCCAATCAGTCATTTCTGGGTACATTCATATCAGTTTGACTAGCAGATGGGAAAGTAGGCTGTTTGGATCTTTCTCAACGCATCGTACCTCCAAACATAGGCCTTAATACTCTGTCCATTTTTGATGACATCATGTATAGCCTCATGTCTCACCCCTCTCTCTGTCCAGACCTCAGAGTTGGGGGTGACAGAGCACGTTGAGGGCGACCCCTGTAAGTTTGCTCTTTGGGTGGGACGCACCCCAACCTCCGACAACAAGATTGTGCTCAAGGTAAACCTCTCCTATACTCTTGCAGGGTTCGACCGATATGGGTTTTTGAAGGCCGATACCGATATTTTTGGATTGACTCTACCAGTCGCTGATATTCAGCGTCTTTTAAATTGGATGTTCATGCCAAAACGTTCCCAGAAATTGGAAGCGTTCAGACCAATTTTAAAAGCAAGATATATCTGCAAACCAGTATATCGGTCTAACCCAATTTGCGCATCTCCAACTCCCTCCTACCCTTCTTCAGCCTGTTTGATTGCATGAGCGGTTTGGAGCGGGCGTGAAGCTTTCCGTAGCCACCAGCTCCTCCTCTGTCTCCTTACCCTTCTCTCTGTTCTCTCCGTCTTCGGTCTGTCTTTCTCTGCCAGCCTCTGTCTGCTGGTTAGTTTCTGCCTAGCTGTGTTTCGTGTGTTAACGAAACAAAAAGTGCGTCTATATATCTGGGGCTGTTTTTTTTGTGTGTGTGTGTGTGTGGATGTTTGTATCTCTGATTCTCTCTGTGGGCTAACATGCTTCCACCAATGCTGCTGACACTGACTTCAACACCAGACCAATCCCCTTTCTCCCCGGCTTCACTATATAAAAATCTTTACTTCTTAAAGATTTGACAACTATTATACAAAAAGCAAACTACATTTTTAACTACTTTGTGGTGTTATTTGTTATTTCCAAACTTGTTTCTTGTATGTTTTGAAGCAGATTGTGTCGGCCGTTGGAAAAGCATGTTGCCAAAATCCTAACACGTTCCTCTACTACATGTTGACTACCAAACTAACCACTGAGAAGCAGTCATGTGGTGTGTGCATTGCAAATGGATTGTGTCTCATTACTAACTGCATATGTTCACGCATTCACACACACACACACAGAGGCCATCCGTTACAATGCGCTGCACATTTGATTGGCCTAGACCACCAAGTATCAGTGTTGTGCGTCTCTACCATGTCGACCCATTTTGTCACCGTAAAACACTGTCCATTTTTTTTCTAAAACCAAACCAGTGACATTTTCTATTCTATATTTTAACAAAGCTAAGTCAGGGATGCAAACATGGAGCTATGGTGAGTACAAGCTAACCCACAACACAGCCCTCGGCCACTTCTCACTAGTCTGAACAAGTCTCCTTCTCTCAGCAGCCATTCTTGAACAGTAGATTTAAGGCGAGGTGAAAGCATTTGATCCTTAGCAGGGATCTACTTTCACCCACCCGCTTCTTTGACACTCACAGTACAAATTGCGATAAGAGACGAAGAGAGGAGGTAACTTCAGACTGGCGAGAAACACCCAGAGACTAAAATAAAAGTTCAGAAGGAAGTTCATTTCCAGGCCCTAACTAACCTTTTGACCTCTTGACCCCCCCACCCCCTTGTCGCTGACCAGGCGTCGAGCATTGAGAACAAGCAGGATTGGATCAAGCACATAAGGGAGGTGATCCAGGAGCGCACCATTCACCTGAGGGGGGCGCTCAAGGAACCCATCCACATCCCCAAGGCGACCACAGCCAAACATCACAAGGGACGAAGGTAAACACAACACAGCATGATACCTCCGACTGGAGGCTGATAAGGGAACAGCAAGTAATGTGCACATCTGCACTTCCTGCACATATAGCAGGTTTAGCAGCTGTAGATACATTCAACAAGATTAATTTTTAATCTAAAAATAAGAAATGATAATCTACACACTCATACGCGCACACACATACTCATGCAGTGATGGAAGACGATGCAGATATATGAACATGGATCATGAGCGCGCACACACACACAAACACACATGTACTGACCATGTGTGTCGTATAGGGATGGAGAGGACCTGGACAGCCAGGGTGAAGGCAGCAGCCAACCAGACACCATCTCTCTGGCCTCCCGCACCTCACAGAACACACTGGACAGCGACAAGGTGAGAACACACACACACACACACACACACACACCAGAACTGGAGTCTGGTTGTAGTAAGAAGTAATTTTTTCAATGATACAATATATTAGCATGGCTCTCCCTGTGAGCTATAAGGTTAGGTCCACCTGTCTTAGCATGTCTTAGTCATTGATTCTGACTGGTTGCCTCCCCCCCCCCCCCCCAGCTCTCTGGTGGCTGTGAGCTGACCGTGGTGATCCATGACTTCATGGCGGGCAACAGCAACGAGCTGACGGTGCGCCGCGGCCAGACGGTGGAGGTCCTGGAGCGCTGCCACGACAAGCCGGACTGGTGCCTGGTCCGGACCACGGACCGCTCCCCCGCCCACGAGGGCCTGGTGCCCTGTGCCACGCTGTGCATCGCCCACTCCAGGTCCTCCATGGAGATGGAGGGCATCTTCAACCACAAAGGTAGGTGGGGAACGGGGGTGACTGACGGTTTTTGTGCACTGGGGCTGCAGGAAACCTCCTTGAGATGCTCAAGCAAGATCATCGTTCTGCTGGAGGAAGACAACAGCAGTAGTTCAGTCTTTGTTTCGAAGGATTGCCTGTGGCCTCGTCCTGCTGCTTGAGTAACTCTTGAAGACGAATCGACAATGGGGAAATACTAATTGATAATTCTTTATAGTCGACATTGTTGATAATGCTGAATAATCGTTTCAGCCCTGCTCTGCACACGTCTCACTTTGTCCGTCTGCCTTGTAAAGCACCATTATTCCACCATGTATTCACCATAGCATCACTCTCTCCTTCTCAGACACCCTGTCAGTGTGCAGTAATGACTCCATCATGCCAGGGTCCTCCGCTACTCTACAGCCAGGTCACGGCATGGGCTCCCACACTTCACCGGGGCCCAAACGACCAGGTATACAAGTCTCCTTTCAACTCAGGCAGCTCTAAAATCTCAAGTTCAGTTTAATCACTCCACGGCAAACAACCACCAGTTTAAACAAAAATGCGTTTGGCTTGTTTTCCCCCCAGGTAACACCCTGCGGAAGTGGCTGACCAGCCCGGTGCGCCGGCTCAGCAGCGGCAAGGCGGACGGCCACGTGAAGAAGCTGGCCCACAAGCACAAGAAGAGCCGCGAGGTGAGGAAGAGCGGCGAGGTGACGATGGGATCCCAGAAAGACTCGGACGACAGCGCCGCCACGCCTCAGGACGAAACCGTGGAGGAGGTGGGCAGCGATGCCTCGCGCACACCCACTGTCTTGAGGAGTCCCTGCACAAATCTATGGGAAAGGAATTAGATTAGTTCCCAGGCTTGAGCATTGCACAAAAACTTGGAAACATTTTTTTACAAAAGAGAGCAATGTTACGTATGATCTTTCTCACGCAATGCAAAAAGGACGAGAGGACAGAGTTAAATTGTGTGAAGATATTTCAATTATGAGAATCCAGTTCAAGTGCATGAATCAATTGAAACACAAAGAGCAAACCGACTCGGAGTACTGAGAGTCTCTCTGTGTGTATTGCAGAGGGTTCGTAACGAGGGCCTGTCCAGCGGCACCCTGTCCAAGTCCAGTTCGTCCGGCATGCAGAGCTGCGGGGAGGAGGAGGGCGAGGAGGGCGCCGACTCGGTGCCCCTGCCTCCACCCATGGCCATCCAGCAGCACAGCCTGCTCCAACCCGACTCACAGGATGACAAGGTGAGGGGAAGGGAGTACGTCACGGCCGGGGGGGGTAATAGATGGATGGGTGGACGGATGGAGGGGAAGACGTGCTTACAGAGGTAGAGAGATGGAGGTGGGGGGGGGGTCGGAGGACAGCCAGGCCAGGAACAGGACAAACCATGATTTGGGAATGGGTACGAAAAGTGAAAACTACAATAGGATCCAGTACAAAGTCAGGAAAAAATAAGTAGCTAAAGATGCAGTGGTTATAAAAAAGTATTCACCCCTGTTGACTTCTAGTCCATTTTCTTGTGCTTCAAAATGCATTTATTTGGGATTTACAGTTTTTCTCTCAAAGGGGAGCGGAAATTAAGGAACAATAACAGAAAAATCAAGATTGCAAAAGTGCCCCCTTTACTCACTTGAGGGATATTGTTTCATAACATGTATTATTCATTCTTCATCCTTTGGGAAGCGCAAGACGTTTTTAATATGTTTTTTTTACATTTTGTGCGAGGCTGTATTATCCCAGGTCCCTTCGATGCATCTTAATTGGATTTTAGGGTGTAGACTGTTTTCTGTTTTGGATGGAGGCGTTTGATTACAGCACCTTTTTTACTATATATATAGTGCATTGTCTCTTCTCTCATTTTTCTGTGGAGGTCAGTGAAGAACTTGGTCAGAAGGAACCTGCTGAATAGTGCAGTCTCTGTCCAAGAAAATGTGCAGAAAGTCAATGGGGGTAGTAAAGCCTTTTCATATATGAGGGATGGATGTTCTGGTCAAATCAGTGACAGTAAAAAGCAACAAATAATTCTCACCAATCACGTGAGACCAGCTCGCTGACGTCACAGTCTGTGAGGTGTGACAGCAACGAGGCAGATAGCGGCCTGAACGTTGCGACCCGCTGATATGTAACATTTTTGAGAGCAGGTTAACAAGTGTTGGCATTTCTAAGTAAGTCCCTCTAATTTAAACACTACCTCACGGTAAACCTAATCACTTCTTTTGCAGTTTCTCCTCGTCATTGCTGTTATGATTTTGGGTACCTATCTTTCTGCAGATTACATTTTCGCTCATTTCAGTCTCACTTCCTCCCTCCCCTGAAAGAAAAAAAAAAAGGACATTTCCTGACACTGATTTTGAGTGACTCCAACGTTTTACCTTCTGCATAACATTTTTATCTTATCTTGGTGTTTTTTGCATCGTATTCTCCCCTCTCTTCTAAAGCGCTAGGCAATGCGAAGCTTCAGGTAACCCGAGTCACCTTCTCGTCTAAAGCGGAGCCTCCTCTGACACTAATTTCTGTTTCTCTTTTTGTTTTGTTTCCTGGCTGTATCGTTTGCTGTTTGCCACGTCGTAGCATTACCTTGATTTATGTCCTGTCTTTGCTTTGTCTCAGTTTCCATACCTCTCCATCTGAAAGTCCCCGCTACTCCCCTCTGTCTTCTCCCTCAGTCAACTCTCTTTTTTTTTTTTTTTTTTCTCCCCCCCCTCTTGGCACTCTTGAGCTTTAGTTTGCTGATTTCCTTTTTTCCTTTGGTTTCCACAACAGTTGATTTGAAGGTAGGTAAGGTAGCGATACAGGTAGAAAGAACATGTGAAACAAATTGACTCAACCCTAGTTCTCTAGAGTTAACCTTTCTCTATCTTCTAAAATTAACCCTCTAATTTCCGGTCAACATTTCTCCTCTTTAGTGTCTTAAGTATAGAATTTCCTCCTTTTTTTTCCTTTTTTTTTTTAGTTTTCACGTGTTTTGACTTTTGGATTTTCTGCCTGGTTCCTTCAAAGCGCAGAGGAGCGACATCGCAGGAAAACGTCAGGAAAGAGACCGTGTGACGGCGTCTTGCTGCCGGTCCGCCTGACAACAACAATTTTGAAGTGAATTTTTGTAGTGTCGTGAGCCCGGTAGAATAGCACAGGAGGCCAGTCGTTTTTTTTCCCACCAGATTACCCTCTGGAGGAGTGTAGGTGTTGTTTTATGATACTATGAGAAGAGCTGATCAGCTGAGTAGACTGGCGCCCAGTATGGGAATCCTAAACGTGTCGCCCCCCCCCCCACCTCGACCGAGACGACGTTTCGCACTGCAACACCTGCCCTCACCCCTCCGCCCCCCTCCCTACCTCTCCACCCACCCACCCCACCCCCCTCCTCCACGCTCGTCCTCACCCCCCCCTCCCCCTACCCTCTGTGCGTGAACCTCATGATCCATGCGAGTAATTGGCATCTTTAAACGCTGGCGAGGCCAGAAGGGCACGCAGCCTCACCCAGAAAACCTAATTGGGGAAAGTCTTGAAGCACAGCACAGCAAGGGTGAGAGTCTCCTGAACTATATATACACATCTATATATATATACACGTCTTTCATTCTTTCTGTTAGCATCCTTTCTTTCTTTCAAAGGCTGTTCATCCTTACCTAAAAAAAAAAAAAACCATGTTCCATTAAAATGTCAGAACTTATTTTTTGACCCCCTGCCAATCGCCTTTTTCTCCTCTGACATTTGACTTTTTTTTCTTATCTTCATTTCCTTCACCCCACTTTCAGCCTCATGTCTTTTACCTCTTTAAATTTCATGAGCCTCTATTCCTTCTCACTTCCTTTGAAGACGTATGCCCTGGCACCGGGGGGTTTCATTGGCTACAAAAAAAAATCAGTTTGAATCTCTCTTCAGATTAAAACGTCATCGTTTTGAATTGTGCCATACCTTAAGACTTGACATCATTCTTATTAATACCATTGTACTTTAAAACCTTTTCACACATTTTGACACATTTTCACACCAAAAGTCATCCGCTCACACAAACAACTAAAATAAAACATTCACTTATAACAAAAAAAAAGCATATCTCGAAATACAAAGAAACTTGAAATGAAGCTTAATAGAAACATAATCATATTTCCAGTCATCTAGTGGCGGTCCTGCCATGGAGTGACTTTTTTAAAAGGGAGTGCTAATAGTCAAATAATATTAGGCTATTTCGTTTGACGTCCGTTTATGGATAGTCACGATTCACTGAAGCACTCATAAATTCCCATAATTCACAGGTTCATTGAGCCTTGAAGTAGTCAAATAAAACCTGACCATTTATCCGAGGTGTTAGGGACGAGGAAGAGGCTGACTGATTGAGGAAATAAAGCTGTGTAAAGTTATGTCTCAAACGTTTATAGTAACTCTAAAATAAAGAGTCATCGCCATTGCTCCTCAGTACTTCCTGCGTAACTCGACACCTCTGTAGAAGAATTGTAGTCCTGCTAGCTACATAGTTAGATGGCAAATTCAGATGGATGATGTGGAAGGTAAGGTTCTTATGCTTATGCCGCTCTCCCTCCTTTCATCTTTCCGTTTCTGCCCAGACATCTTCTCGTCTGTCGGTCCGTCCGTCCAGTTCAGAGACCCCCAGTGCCGCCGAGTTGGTGAGCGCCATCGAGGAGTTGGTCAAGAGCAAGATGGTAGGAATATACGCGGGGGAACAAGCACGCACCCAGCCGTTGCTTAATCTAGATGTCCCACCTCCTATGCGGAGCTGTTTTATGGCGGTCACTTTGCGGTCCGATCATGTGCCGCCAGTCAGATTTTGCGGGAAATCTGATTGATCGCTTTACAAACACAAAACAGGAAAACTTTTGTCTTTGCTCCAGTTTCTCTTTTCTAACTGCATAGCTTCAACTTCCTAGCTTCCGCTGTCTGAATGCATATTGGCTGTTATCAAGGTCTCTTGTCTGCTCTTATCCTTCTTCTTGCTCTTCAAAACAAAAGCGTGAGTCCGGGGATGGGTCGGGGAGACAAGTACATCCTGACAGGGTTTATGGAAAATGTGGTCTTAAATTTGAGAAACACAAAATGTTATACTTTAAATTATTAACTAATTATTAAATTATAAGTCTTACATTAAGCTTTACAACTCTTGAAAAAACGGTAATGCTCTTTTCTGGTGAGAAATCAGCCCAGTCTCACAGACCTATATTCTGAGAAGAATAGTTTTTCAATTAATTTCAGTTCTGAATTGATCTTATTTCGTCTTACTGCATTAACAAGGTCTTAAAAAGCATTGAATTTAATTTGATAGAACTTGCAGATACCATGTGGATAATGGCCCATGTGAATGCAGCCCATTCAATCTGGATCAATCAGGTGCTTCTCTCTTTAGGGATCAGGCATATTCATTTACATTGTTGTCTTTCTCAGGCTCTGGAGGACCGGCCCAGCTCTCTGTCAGTGGAACAGGGAGACAGCAGTTCTCCCTCCTTCAACCCCTCCGACAACTCCCTGCTCTCCTCCTCCTCCCCCATTGACGAGATGGACGAACGCAAGACGGTCATGCTCAAGAAACGACAGTAGGCCCTTCTCTCCTCCCTCTCCCTCACACATACACAGTTCTGTTTTTGAATGTGACTTTGACCTCAACCTCTTTGCCGTAGTTACATTCTGCTGGAGCTGGTGGAGACGGAGAGAGACTACGTCAGAGACCTCGGCCAGGTGGTGGAGGTGGGTTGATGCTGTATTAGCGCTACAACTGCACATTTCTAATCGTATGTGACAGGTTTAGTTTCCACCGTTTATCACCGTTTAGATTATTATTGGCACGCTGTCACTTCATCTATGCGGTGTGGAAGTTTGTATGAAGACTGTGGTTCTTTGTCTCCATCTTCAGGGCTACATGAGCAGGATGAGGGAGGAGGGCGTCCCTGATGACATGAAAGGGAAAGACAAGATCGTCTTCGGCAACATCCACCAAATCTACGACTGGCACAAAGAGTAGGCAGCCACACACACACACACACACACGCAATACAGTGTTTTCTCAGTGCTGATTCACTGGTAACTCGCTTCCTTTCCGCTTACTTCTGTCTCGTTCAGTTTCTTCCTGGGGGAGTTGGAGAAGTGTTTGGAGGACCCCGACAGACTGGCACTACTCTTTGTCAAACAGGTTAGTCCTCCATGGATTTCCGACCGTGTCTGTTTGACCCTCTTTCCAATGCATTTTAATGCCAGTTGACAGTGTAATCCAGCTAAATCAAATGTAGACACGATCTGGATATGAGACCCCTATTAATGGCAGGTGTAAAACTGTGTTTGTGTTTTGTACCCAGGAGCGGAGGCTAAACATGTACGTAGTGTACTGTCAAAACAAGCCGAAGTCGGAGCACATCGTCTCAGAGTACATCGACACCTACTTTGAGGTACGGGCCCGTTATTTAGACATCCACCATAATCGTGCACTAAGCAGTACCTGGGAGTCTCCCTCTAGCTAGTGACCCCCCCCCCCCCCCCCCCCCCACTAAACCTCTAACCCCATGACCTTTGACCCTGTGTAGGAACAGAAGCAGCGCCTGGGCCACAGGCTGCAGATCACCGACCTCCTCATCAAGCCAGTCCAGAGGATCATGAAGTACCAGCTGCTGCTCAAGGTTGGTCAGAGCACAAGCCCCTTCTTTTTTCATCCATATTATGCTGCATTACCGCCCTCTACTGTCTACAAAATCATGCTGCTCTTCGGTACTTAAGTCTACACTCTCCGGGTTCCTTCAAATACTCAAACACTTCCATGCTAGTTTTAGAATTCCTTTAACTGGGAATTGCTTCTGTCCAACTCGCCTGGATTTGCCACATCCAACTCAAACCAGTCCTCTTCTCGGCTTTAATCACATTGTCCTGCGGCTGAGATCAACATTTGAAATACCACATGACCCATTCCGTTTATAATTTCTTACACAATTCTCTCTCTTTTAGGATTTCCTGAAATTCTCTAAAAAGGCTGGGTTGGAGTCTGTGGAGTTGGAGGTGAGCTATGAGACACGGATCTTCTGCAACACTTAAGTCAAAGTGGTTCAACAATCCCTTCAACCTTGTGTTCACTTGTGACCTTTACAGAAAGCGGTGGAGGTCATGTGCATCGTGCCAAAGAGGTGCAATGACATGATGAATGTCGGCCGGCTTCAAGGATTCGACGTAAGATGAGTGTATTGGGAATGATCGTTATATTACTATACAGTGTACAACATATTCTGCAAAGCATGATGAGATGAAACAAAAAATGTTCCTCTCACCTTGCCCCTCTCTCTGCCTTCACCAGGGGAAGATCGTGGCCCAGGGCCGCCTGTTGCTGCAGGATACGTTCCTGGTGGCCGACCCAGAGGGGAGTCTCCTGGGCCGGATGAAGGAGAGGAGAGTTTTCCTCTTTGAGCAGCTGGTCATCTTCAGCGAGCCGCTGGACAAGAAGAGAGGTTTCTCCATGCCTGGCTTCCTCTATAAGAACAGCATCAAGGTAACAGATATATGCCAGGGCAGGGGGCGTCCTGGTAGCTCAGCTCAGTTCCAGCTCTTCCTTTCTTTTCTCTCTTCACTCTACCTATTATATATGGAGTGAACAGTTTGTATACAATATATAACCATATCCATCCCTATCTACTTCTTCTCCCTGGTTTCTCTCTGTAGGTAAGCTGTTTGGGTCTGGAGGAGAACGTGGAAGGCGACCCCTGCAAGTTCATGCTCAGCTCTCGGTCGACCAACAGCAGCGCAGAGTCCTTTGTGCTCCACTCCTCCCACCCAGGGGTGCGCCAGGTCTGGGCCCTGCAGATCAGCCAGATACTAGAGAGCCAGCGCAACTTCCTCAATGGTAGGCAGACACACACACACACAGGACAACTTTTAAGAACGCAACAGTTCATTACATAACCACTATCTTCCCTGTCCCTCCCAGCTCTGACCTCCCCGATCGAGTACCAGAGGAACCACGTAGGGGCGAGCGGCGGGCCGTGTGTGCCCAGTGTGGGAGCTCCAGCTGGGGGCAGCGGTGGGTCCAGTGCGGCCCCTGGATGTCCAAGTTCCCAGGGTAGCTCCATCTCCGCAGGACCCCAGGGTGGCTCCCGTCGGCCCTCCAGGATCCCCCAGCCTTCCCGCCTACCCCAGCCCCTACGCCACCACCCCGGGGCCGACTCAGATGGCCCCAACAAGATGTCAGGTATGGATCCGCTGTACAGTCTGCATATGTGAGACGTGTGTTTGGTATGGCATAAAGAAAGATGTGACTGAGGTGTGAGTTTTGCTCACTTGTGATCCAGGTTCGTCCCCCCGTCCTGTCCCTCCTCCCCTGCTCCCTCCAGGGGGTAGCCCCCAAGGCAAGCGCCCCATCCAGGCCCCAGACGACCAAGCACAGACCCCCACTCCTGCCAGCGCTGTAGCCTCTATTCCCCGCGCTACAGTGGGACCCCTGCCCACCACCCCCACCTCCAAACCGCGGCCTGGTGCCGTCTCCCCTATGGCCCCCCCCCCTGGCCACTCCCGCCTTTGGCAAGGACGTCCTCCCCCCTCCCCCTCCCAGCCCTGGCCAGAAGTCCGGATCTGGATTCTGGAGCTCCATGCCGGGCTCTCCGGCCAGCCGGCCTGGCTCGTTCACCTTTCCGGGGGAGGCAGGGGAGACTCCCGTCCGTCAGAACCATAACCCAACCCAAACCAGCTCTGGGAGTCAAACCCAAACCCACAGACACTCCACACACAGCAAGGAGGCAGACCGCATGAGTACATGCTCATCGGCCAGCGAGCAGTCCATCCAGTCCACCCAGAGCAACGGGGTAAGACACCTACCCACTGCTCAGGCTTAAGTCGCGGCTTAGCGCTGCCCCAACTAACCCAGTGGCAATGGGAGGCCTGGTCTGTCCTGTCTCCTGCTGCAGCCAGCGCTACTAATCAGCCCTCTACTACGCATCTCTCTGACAACTGTCCCTGCTTTACAACATCACCCTCTGTAGCTTTAGACAATCTCTGAAGACACTTTAATGTCTAGCAGCAGTTTTCCACTGTTTCCAGGTCTGCGCTCCTCTAGTGGAGCTTGTTCAACTCTTCAGTGATTCCTATCAAGGCTGTCTCTAGATTTCTCAACTCTAACAAAGCTTGTACTAACACCTGGCTTCCTCTTGGCCACCTGTCACCTCCTGCTGTCTTCATGGGCGTGTCACTGAACCGCTGTTGTCCTGCAACTAACCTCCAACGTTTGTGGATTTCCCACAAACGTCCTGGGCCAGAGGTCCTCTCATTCAACCTTTCTAACGCCGAGCAAAGACCAGTGAAATGGGAATCTTCATCTTACTCCTGCTTTTCTCCATCTGATTTCCCTTATTTGTCTTTTTTCCAAGAAGAAAATGATGAAAGGTGTTTTTTTCCTCTTGCTCTTGCACTCTAACCTGTTCTGAAGACTGTATCTAATGGACAGTAAACAACCACTCACATCTGTTTTTCTCTACTGCTTCTCTCACTTTCCTGCACCTCACCAGTCGTAGGTTGAGACTTATGGCATTTTTACATTGTCTGTGATTACCATTATGTACAATCAGCTTGAAAATCAAACAACAATACATGTATGAGTGTGTGTTTTTAAGAAAAAATCTTCCATGCCACCCTTCCTCTTCCCCGTGGCGCAGAGTGAAAGTAGCAGCAGCAGTAGCGTGTCCACCATGTTGGTGACCCAGGA
Source organism: Hoplostethus mediterraneus (assembly GCA_034670385.1). Classification (NCBI taxonomy): domain Eukaryota; kingdom Metazoa; phylum Chordata; class Actinopteri; order Trachichthyiformes; family Trachichthyidae; genus Hoplostethus; species Hoplostethus mediterraneus. The sequence goes on along the minus strand of JAXDDW010000028.1, from coordinate 645,782 downwards.
CTATGTGGCCGTGAAGGAGGATGAGATCAGTGTCGCTCAGGGTGAGGTGGTCCAGATCCTGGCCAGCAACCAGCAGAACATGTTCCTGGTGTTCAGGGCAGCCACTGAGCAGGGCCCCGCCGCCGAGGGCTGGATCCCCGGATACGTGCTGGGACACACCTCAGCCATCGTCCCCGACTGCCCTGAGGGAACCATCAAGTAAGTAAGAGAGGGGTGGCTTCTCGCTCAGTTGGTGTTGGAGCCATTTGTACATTCTGTTTGTCTTTGCTATATCTGATGAACACTAGATGCAAGGGGAGCTTGCACTTACAAATAGAACAAAAAAACCCTTCTCAAGCCAAGATGTTTAAGTGCAAAGCTTCCATTGTGGTTCACATCTAATCAGTAAAGTGCTCATGTGCAAAACCTTCTTGAGTTGCCCCATCATCACTTTATTGGAGTACAAATGATGAAATATGTGACGTGCATTATCCTGAAGATAAAATGACTAGACATATATTAGTTGTTGTTGATAATCCCCATACTGTAAGTAACACCCTGCAACTACACCTGCCATTTAACACGTTCATCTGACTGTAACTCTCCTTGTCCAAGTAGGAAGTCTTCATCCTGGCATACATCCCTCCGCATCCGGAAGAAGTCTGAGAAGAAAGAGAAGGACGCAAAGAAAGAGACCAAGCTGGAAAACGGTTACAGGAAGTCCAGAGATGGCCTCGCCAATAAGGTTTCTGTAAAGGTGAGTTGATCTGTACACCTAAAGAAACCTTCTTGACCATGCATCTCCCTAAATTGATTTTTTTAATCTGACATTTCTACTCTTTCTTTACAGCTTCTAAATCCAAACTACATCTATGATGGTAAGTTTTTTGTTTTTTTAAAATTCAGCAGGGTATTCAATCCTCAGCTTTTTAGGTCAACTGAGATTTTTAGTCAATTTCATGTATGCAGAATTTGACCTTTGACCCTCCTCTCCCTCCAGTCCCCCCAGAGTTGCTTGTGCCCCTGAGTGATGTGACATGTGACAACGGAGAGAGTGTCACCCTGAGGTGTAAGGTGTGTGGTCGACCCCGAGCTACCGTCACCTGGAAGGGACCCAACCAGAGCAGCCTCACTAACAACGGACATTTCAGCATAGCCTACAGGTAAGGAAACACACAGGCCGTCACCCTGAACACTAAAGACTGTGCACAGTAACACAGTTGGCTTTGTCATTGATGAAGTTGGCCATAGGATGAGTTTTGAATGTAAAAAGCAGATGTCAGTTGACATGTATGTATTTGTTCCAGTGATACAGGCGAGGCGACCCTGCGGATAATTGGAGTAGCCTCTGAGGATGATGGCGTTTACACTTGCATTGCCACCAATGACCTGGGCAGTGTCACATCATCAGCAAGCCTCAGAGTGTTAGGTAAGGCCACACACACAAACTTCCATCACTGATGAAAGTCAGTTATGTTGGCACACCTAGTCATACGACACACACCTCAAGCCTTCACACAATTAGAAATATTCCCAGAACAGAATAATTTTTGCCACAGAGGTTTTAAGGTGAGGATCAAAACGTGGCCCTGAATTAATCTCTTGTGCTGCTTTTTGTCTCAGCTGTGTCTAGTGACGGGGTCAGGGTGAGCTGGAAGGACAACTTTGAGTCCCACTACAGTGAGGTGGTAGAACTGGGCAGGTAATACACTCTTACTTAACAATATTTCCATAGTTTAAGACTCAAGTTTAAAAGAATGATGATGACAAGGAAAAGACAAACCGCTATCCCCTCTCCCTTCTCGCCAGGGGTCGTTTCTCTGTAGTCAAGCGTTGCGACCACCGGGGCACCAAGCGTACGGTGGCAGTCAAACTGGTCAACAAGAAGCTGATGAGGAGAGACCAGGTGACTCAGGAACTGAATCTGCTCCAGAGGCTCCATCACCCCCACCTAGTCAGTCTGCTAGACACCTATGAAACCCCTAGCAGCTACGCCCTGGTCCTGGAGATGTGAGTACATACGAAAACATTCATTCTACAGTAAAACCCTGCTGGAATTCATCCTCTTAGCTGACAGGTGTGGAAGCGGCATGGTCCTCTGTTGCTGTAGCCCCTCCACTTCGAGGTTCAACCAGTTGTGTGTATTCTGAGATGCCCTTCAGTGCATCACTACCATTATACTGAGCTGTTTGCATATTTGTGGTCTGCCTGTTAGGTGAACGAGTCTCCCCTACAGGGCATTTTCACCCATAGGACTGCTGACTGGCTGTGTTTTCTTAATTGCACCGTTCTCAATACAAACTGTAGTGTCAAAATCCCAGGAGGTCAGCCATTTCTGAGATGCTGGAACCAGCCTGTCTGGCGCCAACGATCATACCATGTTTAAAGTCACTTAAATCACGCACCTTGCCCATTCTGACGTTTAGTCAAACAGTAGCTGAACCTCTCAACCCCGTCTGCATTCTTTATATACTGAGTCACAGTCACGTAACTCACCATCTGGAGGAGCGCACTGTTTTGTAAAGTGGCCATTTGTTGCCTTTTTCAAATGGTGGATATCTAATTTTGGAGGGACACTTTTCATATGTGCACACAGTTATTATAAACATTTGGTGCCATTTCTTCACTGGACAGCAGAACGTGATATTTTACTGTGTGCTGCAGGGTCGACCAAGGCCGTCTGCTGGACTACATCGTGAGCTGGGGGAATCTGACGGAGGAGAAAGTGGCCTGCTACCTACGGGACGTCTTAGAAGCTTTACACTACCTACACAACTGCAGGATAGTACATTTGGACGTAAAAGTATGTACTGTCACCTATTACTAAGTGCTTGATCAATTCAGTATATACAGTGCATGAGTGAACAGAAAAGATTGGACCTCACACCCTTAATGACTAGCGCTTGTAGGTTATGTTCATCTGGCATCGTAAAAATACAACGCAACTACAACACTAAACCAAAACAAACATGGCGTCCTCAAGTCCTACATCTCTCATCCTCAACACTCACAGACTACATACTCAATCAAAGGACCATCCCTTTACAGCCTCCCCAAACTACTGCTGACTTGGCTTGAGTCATGCCAGGTCATGAGTATAATCAACCTAAAAGTCATGTGGTGTATCCCCAACCTAAACTGATCTGGATCTAGTTGTATCTTCTCTTTCCCCTGAATGGCAACGGTCAGATAGACTTTATGTACTTTTATCTATGAAATGTCAAATTAATTTTCTCACGGTACAACACTGGAAACGTATAGATAGAATGTATTAATTAAATAAAAAATAATCAAGAGTGAAAACGAGTGAATCATTTAATTTAATAGTAATCTATCTAACCTATCCATCCCTCTTTCCCCAGCCTGAGAACCTGCTGGTGGCCCAGAACTCCAGTGGTCAGACGACGGTCAAACTAACAGACTTTGGTGATTCCGTCCAGCTGAACAGTGCCCATTATGTTCACCCTCTCCTGGGCAGCCCTGAGTTTGCACCCCCTGAGCTGGTCCTGGGAGAGCCAGTGTCGCTGACCTCCGACCTGTGGAGCCTGGGAGTGGTGACCTACGTGCTGCTTAGCGGTGCCTCCCCCTTCTTGGACGAGAGCGCCGAGGAGACCTGCCTCAACATCTGCCGGATAGACTTCAGTTTCCCCAGGGATTACTTCCAGGGCGTCAGCCAGGCGGCCAGGGACTTCGTCTGCCTGCTGCTGAAGGCTGATCCGGCCAGGAGGCCTCCAGCTGGGCTTTGCCTCCAGGAGTCCTGGCTGCAGGCCGGCCTGACAGACGGCAGGGCCAGAGCAGAGGGCTGCCTGGACACCTCCCGCCTGATCTCCTTCATAGACAGGAGGAAACACCAGACTGATGCCCGACCCATCGGAGGTGTCAGGAGCTTCATCCAAAGTCGCCTCCAGCCCCGGGTTTGAGCCCCAAGGAGAGACCCCAGACCAACCATCAGCCCCTACTGCATTGTGCTTTCTCATGGATCTGACCCGATTGGATAGACTGAATATCAGGAAGATGATGGGCTTGCAAATTGGAAACACTGTATTGTTTGTTATCCATAAGGGCTAAGGCTGTAGGGGCACCAGGTTCCTCTGGAATTGGGCATCTTGATAGTCCAGATGAAAAAAGGAGGTAAAATAATGAATGCTGATCTCATCCTCTTTCACAGAATGTTGATTTATAAAAGTCCTGTAGTCTTTTCACCAATTAAATTGGCCTAATGAGGCCTTTAGCCAATCAGAGCCCTAGAGTTCTCAGCCAATCAAACAAAAATATGGATGTCCTTGTCTACTGCTGCTTGCTGGTTTCAACTCAGACCGATTTTGTAATTAAGCAAACAAAAATGTAAAAAAAAATTATGAAGTAATTTATTTTCTTTTTGCAAGAGTTCAAGCCGATCAAAAGAGCCACGAGATCGAGCCTTGACGCCACTGCACAGAGTAGCAGAGCTTTCTGGAGAAAGTGATGCCAACAAGCTAGTCATAGCGCTGAGAGCAACATTGCCCTTCCCTCTTGTTGCTAGAGAGGGAGAGAGACATTGTGTTTTTGCTCTTTAACACTAACTGTAACTCAAAGACTTTTGAGGAGCACCCCTTTCTTAAAGAAATAAGGAAAGGAAAGTACTGTCCATACATTTTCAAAAGATCGTAGAAAATGCTCATCGTTTGAAAGTTGCCGTGCTACTTTGGACTCTGTAGACACCCAATCCTGAAGAGACTTTTTCAGTGATGGAGCTTCTAGACTTTGTTGAGACATTTGTACATCCGATCAGAGCTTTTTGATTGCCGCGCTTACAGTATGTACTTAATCTAAGATACCACGATGACCATGTTGCAAGTAACGATGCTGCACTGTCCAATCTCCGAGAAGAAACAATAGACAAAACGATTCATTGTTTGCTTTTCCTAGAACAAAATTATGTTGCGCAGATATAAGATGTTTAAGCCTTACTTTGTATATAGACTTCAACTGCCTTCTTTCCCTCACGTTCAAAACGGATGCCTGCTTTTGGGAAGCAGGACAAATGACTCTTGCAGATGTGGATTGTCATTGGATGTCGGAGCCTAACTGGCAGCAGGGATTGCCAATCACATGAATGCGGAGGGAGGGGGGGTGGGGGGGGGGGACAAATTACTGTAAATGCACTCATTGTATGTTATGTTTCTGATTCTTATGTGCAATGTTGCGGCTTTAACATTTTATGCAACTATTTATGAAGACATCTGTTGTATCTGTAATAAATCTAGAGAAAAGCATGTACTTGGTACTGCAAGCACTGCTGGTAGTTGTGTTTATTTGAGTATTATGACTTCCAGGCCAATTTTAGGGGGTCACAATCTACATTCGATATTATGGTTTGATCATAAAATAATTTAACACTTTTTTTTTTGTACTGTATACATATGTAGTTATTGGTACACCAAAGTTGCTCTAGCTTTACAGTACTTAATACAATGTTTTATTGTGAATATGTTTCACTTAAGTTAGGTATACTATAACCACCATAATTGTTTACACTAGCTAAAAACACTATGTTGGAAGAAAATGATTAGTTTATTTTGTCCTCCATTGCAGTACAGGGGGTTACTGAAAGAAACTCGCTATTTTAATCCACATAGAATTGAGCAATGCAGTCTAACTTGAAAAGTGAAATGATTTTTTTTGTACATCCTTAGACAAATGCTGTTCATATTTTATTTGTGTACAGATACCTTTTGCCAAAATTTGTTGCCTATAACCCCGTTCCCTGCAAAAGAGCTGCCACTTATGAGGAAGACTAATTGTTTTGTCCTCTTGACAGCACAAACTCAATCAGACTGCGAGGCGCCATAACTAGAGATTCTGCCATCTGATAGACCTGTTCTAGCTTGATGAATACGCCATGCTGGAAATTAAACCTCAAAGACATGCTGGGCCGAGACTATTACCACCAAACTTAATTATCTGGTTAGGATGCATCATCACTCAACTAATGATACCAGGAACTGAAAGATCACAGCCCTGCTTCTATTACCGTTTTTAATTTATTTTTAAGGTGTGCAAAGGCCATTACAAACAAGGAAACTAGGACTGGATACCTCAGTTTTGATTTCTTCCTGGTTGTTTGTTGGGTTTTTTTGCGTTTCCAGTTTCATTTGTTTCATAAATTACATGATTGTTATGTTTTATTTTGATTTTTTTTTTTTTAATCTTTGCATGTATATTCCTTTGTACAGACCATACATATTTTCTGTAAATATTTTCATTTTGCCATCAGTTATTTGAGAATTAAACATACTGAACACATGTACCCTGCTTGACTTATTCGTTAAGTATTTGTATCATTCATCTCATTTTCTGTTTTATCATTTAAAGAGGAAGGATATCGCCGCTTGCTTTCATGAGAGCTAAAATAGAAAGCATTTAGTTTAATTTTAGATTGTGTTTTAAGTTTATCCAAGTTATCCGAGGGGAAAAGCAACAGCCTTTTCCCCTTTTTAACTTGTGAATGCCCATGACATTTTGATGTGTTGGTTACCTGCCAGTGTTTATGGAGAGATTTTGACACAGTAATCCTATTGGTATTTGAGTTTTCACTTCATACGTAGAGGCTGGAGAGGATTATGCTGCGTTTTCTTCAATTTCATCTACACAACTAATTTAACTTTAATCTCAAGTAATTTACTCATATTCAGTCTTCCTACTTTTCTTAAAACTCCAATGCAGTTGAACTTGTTTCAAGAATTTTCTGGAAGTGGCTTTATTACTTGAGTCTGGTCTTGGTCTCCTACATTTTTACATTTGGAAAGACATCCACTGTTTTTTTGCCTAAAAGCACAGTTGACCTGGTTCCTCATTTCTACGTGTTCCATGAACGCCACACAGCTGGACTGATCAGAACGGCCATACCTGTTCAGACCAGTGCTCTTGAATGGTTATTTGACTGCTACATGTCAAGATGGCTTCCACAGGATGTTTGATGATGTTGTCGTGGATGTTGGCATTGGTTCAGTGCAGGAGACCGAAGAAACATTGTGAGTTACTATGGTGATGGCATCATTCAGCTGACCGTCCCCATGACTACAACATCAGAACTCTATGGCAGCCATCTTGAAGTGTAAAAGAGAGAATTAATCCATCCATTCTATTGATTCTGTTTCTATGAGCAACGGCAATAACCCAGTGGCATAGGGAAGCAAAAGTGACAACCAGCTCCTGGTCACTTTCCTTTTTCAGGAAATGCCTCAAGACAAAATAGTTTTTTTTTAAAATAAATAACAGATTTCATGAACATTGCCAGAATGTTTTTTTACATGGTATTATTGCAAAAACATTTACCAATTTCATCATCAAAAACACAAGAATATTGCTTTTAAGCATATTATCTCCAACTGCCCAGAGCTGCTCAGTAGCCTACAGTAAAAAAAAACGGGTTGTAATGGAAAGCTCCCAGGTGCAAACACTCAGTTGACGTTCAACGGATAAAGGTAAAAAAAAAAAAAAGTTATTATTAAAAAGGATGAGAATCAAGTATTTCTTTTCCAATCATTTTTTGATCTATTACATAAGAGAAACGTATCTTATCTTATCATAAATAGTAGCCCATTCAATCATATGGTCTGCACTTCCCTCAAGTGGTTTAGTGAGGGAAGGGACTGACTACATACAAGGTGCCAACCCAGATCTGAGCCATGAAGTGGTGCATTATGAATCTGAGCTCATGATTTTCCATGTTAGAGAGTTGTTCTCTTTTTTTTCTAAAGTAATGATAACATTGACTTTTACAATTACGTATAATCACCTAATTTATTAGCTGGATATTTTACAAGGTCTCTGAGAGGGCTTGTTACATATGTCTTAAATACTATAGACATCGGTACAATAATAATAATAATAATTATACATACATACATACATACAGCTGCAAGCAGCCATTAAGGGGCCATGCAGAAGACAGTAGTAGTACTAGTAGCCTAGTACTTGATTACTGATAGCCACTTCAGACACAATAAACACATTGAATCAACGCGCTATTCTTCTTGTAATAATTACACTTGATGTCCAGATACTCACAGTTTTGCTGCTTGTTGTTGTTGATGATGATGATGATGATAGCATGTTTGCTGAGCAAATCCAACGGCATGAATGGTCGCGAGTGGATGTAACGCCAACAAATTTGAGTCAAATGGAGTAGGCTCCAAACAAATGCTATGTCTTCCCTTACCATTCTACCAAACCAATGATTCAAAGTTCAAAACAGTTGATGTATATATCCAATGAAGTAGATTGTAGCGTAGCGGTTGAAACCCCTTCTGTCTTGGCTGCCTTCTTGCAGTAGGCTGACACACCTGATGCCAATTAGGTCTGCTACCCCACCCGGCTGACAGGTAGGCTAGTATTTCTCTCTAGCTCAATGAGATCTGATGATGTTTTAGTTTGTAGAAATGTGATTCGAGTTCATTCACAACAGAAATTAGATTTTTTTTTTAGCCTGGCTTTCCTGTGGGTGAGAGACATTGACAGAGACAAAGAAAGAGAGAGAGAAAAGACAGAGATGGCCACGCTGTAAAAAGTAGAGCACGCTAAAAAAAAAAAAAAATGGAGAAACTTGTGGACTATGAAGATATTTATGGAAGGATGTGAACTATGAATTTATTTTTTTTTAGTGGAAAAATCATAAACACGAGGCGTCATACAGTTTCTAATGTAACGTCACATAATGTCTGTTATTAAAAACATTGCATTGAATTCCATTAAATCACTGACTGGATTCCCTTCTCTCCTGTCCGCAACTAGAGATATGACAGCGCCATCTAGTGGTCGTTTCTTCTGTTGCACTATGTAATTATCAGAATTTCATGTTTCCTGAGAAAAAGGCCGTCAATTTAAATACGTGTTGTATGTTGTTTTAAAGGTGATTTTCTTTATATGTTTTTGGGAGAGACAAGAGTGAAATGCAACAAGGGTCAGAGGTGGGATTTGAACCCAGGGCGTTGAATGTACATGATCTGAATGTGATCCAACTGAGCCACCAGGACACTGGAGCTTTGCAATTCTGATCCATGAAGGTCCATATAACATTCCAACCCAGCTCAACTCAGCTCAGGGAACCAAACTATGAAGCTCCTTTTCCTTTCATAGAAATTGCCGCCATAATGTTTTCATTCATGAATCATATTTCTGGGGTCAGATTTAGAAGTTGCTCAAATCTATTAGTGCACGAGTCTCCATGTCTTTCATATTTTCCAGTCCTGTGTGTCACCGACAGAATACTGGATGTTCATCTACACTAATAAGAACAAACTGATCTGAAGATCTTTCCATACATCTGATTTTTTATTGCTAGAATTCACAAAATCACACCCACCTGTGACATAATGCGCGATAACTCTTTATTAAATCAAAAATATGTATCTTGAATGATGAATTGATAGGGAAGCCCTTGAAGAACAGACATTGATGTAGATGAACAAAATCCGTTCATCAAATCAGCCAGTCAATCAGAATCAGCCATTGGCATGATACTGAAATGTGTGTGTATAGTACAATTTACAGTAAGACAGTGGGTTAGTGTTAGTGATCACTCAATTCAATTAGTTTTAGATGGTTTAATGGGGACAGTCCAGATGAATTTTGGTTTAAATTGAACATACGGTAAAAAAAAGGAGTTCACCTTTACCGGTTAATCATCAATCAACTTTTGTCCAGCGGTGGACTAAATAATACCAAGCAGCTACATTGACTTGAATTTTGAGGCACAGAAAATCATCAAATCTAATCATTTTACAGTGAAAAATCTTATGCATCACCACGATCCTGCAAAACTGAGGTGATTTGCACATTTCTAAACCACGAGGAACAGACTGATCAGGGTGGGGGTAGTTCAGTGTGTCAGAGATGTGACGTTGGGAGAGTCACCCAACTGGATTAACCGATCTTCAGTACATTCCAGATGAATCCACACATTCTGAATGAAGGGGGTGAAACCTGGGTGAACATCATCATCCAGACATAAAGGCTGCAACCTGCAAACCATTCAGACACAAAAAAAAAACTGGGAGGGAGAGTAAACATGGGTTCCATGGAGCACCAGGCCAGCCGTTTGGTTTATAGCAATGTTGTCTTTTATTCTAATTTCCAATAAACAGAGAATATATCAGTCCCTTATGTGTACAAAAATACCTGAACAGGATACAATGTAGATCCAGGAGCCGTACAGACGTTTAAAAGAACGAAGCAAAGCACAGTGGGGGGTTATCTTAAAAATGATTACGGTTCATTTGCTCTTTTTTTTTTCTTTCCCTGAAATGTTTATGTGACTTCCAGCTTATGAAGACTTGAACCCCCCAAAAAATGCAACAATTTAGTCAAAGTTCCCCCCCTCCCCTGTGTCTACATTCCATCACCAATGTTGATCTATGCAATTTATACCTGAAATTAGGATTTAGTTCCAGTAGGATCGTGTTTCACAGTCACGGCTAACTGTAAATGGACGGATGGCGACTAAGGGCTGGCTACTGTTCAGGAACGAGAGGCACCTGCTGCAAGAAGAGGCTTGCTTAAGAAAAAGACTGTAAAAAATGCACCTTGAAATTGATAGTGAAATGCACGACCCTCTTCCGCCTACAGCATGTAATTGCACCACTCGCGTTGAAGCTGCTAGAATACCCCCCCCCCCTCCCCCAAGGGTGAGAGTCAATAAATCAGACGTGGTAGACCGAGAGAGGGGATATTCAAAAAGATGCATTGTTTTTTTGTTTTTTTTTAACGACTGGCATCATGTAAATAGACAGAATTGGATGCTGGCAGAATCCAAAAGGCCATCGTGTGAAGATAACCCCCCCCGGACACTGGCAGCCCGTCAGCTTATACACACACACACACAACTGATGTTCAGAAATTTGACGCATGCCAAAAATCCAGTTTGATCGCTTTAAAAAAAAAAAAAAAAAAATCAGCTTAATTTAATACTGTATATACTGTGGTATATATATTTCTTAAGATATAAAAAGGTCATTTTGTGGCAAACCAAAGAAAATATACAATAATGTCAATATACACACAATCAAATAATGGAAAAAAAAAATAGGACGAAATAAATCATTCTTCATTTTACATGGAGTTATGAGCAAAAGCATAACACCCCATACATAGTGATCTGTGACCTAGGTACAGTGTTAGATCTACATCTTCTCCATAGCTTCACATACTTTGAAAACAAATGATACTGTATACTGGTATATTCATATATTTGACTTGTGTATAGGATTGCATTATAACACAGTGATTAAGATGGAGGGAGGAGGAGAGAGAGAGAAAATGAGGGGGGGGGGGGGGGGGGGGGCGGTGCGTCACCGTCCCGATTGACCCATGTGGATGTGGTTTTCTTGGTGGGGTTTTTTTTCGCATCCCTCTCTGACAGACAGGCAGAACCTCTACTGTGTTTGGAGGAGGAGAGGGGGCTGGGGATGCTGGGAATACTGGAAAAAAACACGAGGCTACGCACCGAGAGCGACCTCCTGTTGCTGTATCTAAAAAAAAGGCCAGCAGAGTCAGTGATCCTGAATGGTGACTATAACAGTCTAGCAATCCACACACACACACACACACGCACACGCACATTTGCCACAGGGTCTTAGCTTACAGTCTGGACACAGGTGGGAAAGGGGGGCGGGGGGTTCAAGCATTATCCAATCCCTGGAGAGTCTGCCCTGGCTGGGGAAATAAAAGGCCTGATTGGTGGAGCGCAGAGCTGGTGAGTCAGTGAAGTCAGTGATTGCTTAGAGAGAGAGAGAGAGAGAGTCAGTCTGGCTAGGAGCCCAATGGCCTTGCACTAACCCTATTTACTGTAAATCTGGCACAGGGTGAATGGGAGGGGGCGGGGGGGGGGGGGGGGTAATTCTATTGCAAGCCTGAGCAGGTATCATGTCACATGCCTGCAAGGCCTGCAGCCCTCAGTGTGCTGGTCACACAACAATAGGACGGGATAAGACAAGAGGGCTGCTCCACAGCTCGTAGTTACCTTCCCTAGCCTCCTTTCCTGTTGTGATGCCTTTCATATATATATATGGTCCTTTCATTTGCTTTGGATGAAGACAATGGACAAAAGTATGACCACCGAAATTACAACTAAACTGCAAGATTTAAGGGAAAAATCCACCCTCAGGTACTCCCACTGTTCTGCATCGTCACTCTGAGATGTTTGTTCATCACTTATTTTGTGATGTAATTTACTGTTTTGTTGTTTCCACTTTCCCTCGTCTACTTCAGTTAGCGATTGCCTACATTTCCCAGAATGCCTTTGACAACCCTCCCCCCAAGATGCGATTTGAACTTGTTGCTTTCAATCAAAGCTAGTTGTATGGGCATATAAATATAGCTAGCTAGCCACGTTTGTGATCATCAGGGTGTGTCTATGATCGTGGCCACGCCCCCTTACTCAAAACATAACCTGTCTTGTGGCTGCATTGCATTCTGGTCTATTGAGGCTACTGTCGGTGGAGAAACTGATATCTCTTCCTCTTCTGGGATGGATTTCTCCCTGTATGACAGTTGAATGTCGGTTAGCAAACTCTTTGATTCTGAGGGGCTGACACCAAAACCAAAAATGTTTTGGATCGCTAAAAATGTTCCGTTGCCAAGCTCCAAAAATCTCAACATGACGTATTTGGGAATGAGACACAACGGGCCGAGAAATTTACGGTACAGCACCAATAGTTGTATTAGTGTTTTAGGGTGGATTTTTCCTTTAAGAGGCCTTGTAGACACTTGTACACCTATCACACCATATAGGGACTCTTGACATTTAGTCCATCCTCCTGTATGTGCATTGCAATATAACTTCAATTTCATACAAAGGCTCATTTTCACTTAAGGCGGGTGAAGCTCAGTTGACCGTGTGTGTGTCGATGCACCGCCAACGGAGTCCACGTTTCAAGTCATTCGTTTGATTCAACATGAATTAAAAAAAACAAAAAAGATGTTTCTGGGAGTGCTTTTGTTGATTTGTCTTTTTTTTTCCGGAGCGAAGGGAGCAGTGGTCAATACGTTCAGCTCATGATGCTCCGACACGTGGAGGATCAGATCGTCAGTCAGGAGAGTTACAATGTGCAAGCAGTGAGCCTCAAATAGAGAATGACATTCATAAGACAGCCTCGCTGAGTGTGACACCGACGGATGAAACCCTTCAGACTCACGATTCCAAAAATGACTACAAGTATGGAAAAGGGGGCGGGGCACACTTTTCAGGAATCTACATAATAAAGAGTCTTCCTCCTCTTCCTCTTCGCGACGCCGATCCCGAAGCACATTCATATTTACCGCGGGCAAAACGGTCCGGGAGGTCGACGGCGTTCCCGAAAACCTCTCTGAAAAGGCACTCTCCCTCACTCCCTCCCTCACTCCCTCACGGTCTAGTCCAATCGGATCGATGCGCGCGGATGGAGGAAGGAGAACGAGGACGAGGGAAAAAAAAAAAAAAACGGAGAGCGGGCAGCTTCATTTCAGCTGGACGGGAACAGCTGTCGTCCGTCCGCCCCCCGGGAGTGCAAAACTAGTTCTGCATTGAATCAACAGTAATAAAAAAGAAAACAAAACAAAAAAACAGCATTAAAATGACATCAAGTAAATCGACTCTACGAGAGAGGCCCGCTGCAGCCTCCCCCGATAAACATTCCTCTGCCCATTCTGCCTTTTAGCTTTTCCTCTTTTTCCTTCTATGTCTCTGAGCTCGGGGCGGGAGGAGGGGGGGGGGGAGAATGCACCGTTGAGGGGGGATGGTGGGGGGGGGTGGGGGGGTGGGGGGGGGTGGGGTGGGAGGTGACAGGACGCGGCAGAGACTTGCAGCTTAGGGAGAGAACAGGTCGTCAGCTTATCCAGACTGGACTGCACAGGTTGAGAAAACTCCTGGATCAGGAGGTGTGAAACCGGCGAGACCCAGGAGAGGTTTTCCCGTCCATCCCTGATTGATTGATGAGGAAAGTCAAGAGGGTGGAGCGCCGCCCACCTTCGGCCACGTTCGGGGGGGGGGGTGGGGGTGTAAAGGGTGGCGGGGGGGGGGGGGCGCCACAGCTTATCAGGCCGGAAGGGTGGAGAAGGAGTATGAGGGAGGGATCCGATCCGAGAGACCCCGCCCAAGCTGTCAGTCTTACGCTATATATACACACACCACTGAACGACGTCAAAAACGGCAACGGAGGGAAAGCGAAGGCGCGTTGGAGAAAAAAAAATAAAAATAAAATCAAACCAACGTCCGCCCCCCCCGCTGAGTTGATCCCATCCACAACACTTTTGACTTAGCCTTGTACTTCCTCATTGGCGTGGCGGTGGTGAGAGGGCAAAAAGGAGGGGGGGGGCGATGAGGGGGGCCGGGTGATTTCGGGGAAGGGAGGGGTGTGTGGGGGGGTGTGTGTGTAGGGGTCGGGGGTCACAAGGCCACGGCGGTGCAGGGGTGTTTGAGCTTGCAGGGCAGCACTCCTCTGTTGAGCTGGTAAAACTCCACCAGGTGGATCAGGTCGGTGAACTTGGTGGCGCCGTCGTCGAGGCTGAAGAACATCTGGCCCTCTTCCTCGCACTTGGCGCCGGAGGGAGGAGAGAGGACAGTCATCATCAAACGACTAACGGACATAGAAACTGAGAGAAAAAACGCGGGGCGAGGTAGTCGATGTACTGCTGCAAGAAGTAGCCGTCTTATTTAGTCCAAATCAAATCTTATTTTTCTTAAAACAAGTGAAAAAATAACAATTTCCCTTGTTTCCAACTTGATGAAAGAATTATTTTTCAAGCATTCTTCATACTAGTGGAGTGATCTGCCTCTGTCTTGTTTCAAGACACTTCAAAAAAAAAAACCCAAACAAGTGAAACAGCATTGGAAACAAGGGGAACTATCTCTATAGATTTCTATCACTTGCTTTAATAAAAATACGTTTCTAAGGCGGACCATGAGACTAGAAGACTTGACTCGACTGTGGTGTGAACAGACTGACCGGTAGGATCTGGAAGTGCTTGATCTTCTGGTGGTGGCACATGGTGAGGACGAACGCCTTGGGGTTACTCTGACTGTCCCGCAACAGGAACAACCTGACACACAGCAGAGGAGACAGAAACCATTCAACCTTTTCCTGAAAAGTATGAAATAATATTTTTTTGTGCTTCTGTATATTCTATTGCTCACCCTCTATATAGACTGTAAATTCATAGTATTTTCTAATATTTCATTCATGTAGCTTTATGTTTAATACCCCTCATTATTACTTCCATCCCATTTTTCTTTGCTGTATCCTATTATTTGCTGCTGGAATGAACCAGTGGACGATGCGGAGCTTCTTACCCATCTACTTGGCCTTGCTGTATGATCATTTTGTGGGCTTCCTCTCTCATGATGCGCCCGTGAAACCACAGCTGAGTCCTGTGGATCACTGAGAGACGGACAACTGTGAGACAACGAGGCCCCGTGCTCTGACCACGTGGACGCTCAAAAAGAGGTTTAAAAGGTCACCTCGAAAAGCAGACATTTACATTCAATTGCTCAAACGAGGTGCGAGGTGATGGGTGTTGTATTTCATGACCGGTCGGAGTCGGACGTTACCTGTGCTGAGCGAGGGGGGGTGCAGGGGGCTGGGGCTGCCCAGGACGTTCATGCGCTGGCTCCGCTTCTGCATGGGAGAAAAGACACGCGAGCAACTTGAGATAATAAGATAGAAAACCAGCCTCAAGCCTCGGCCTGCCCTTGGACTAATGCTGCACTCACTTCACATTCATTGTATTTGTTTTATTTGAAATGAACATAAAGTGGTGGCCAAAATTATTAGAACACTTGGCATACATTTAAGAGGTTTCAGTTGTTTTTGTTCAATTGGCCATTAAAATACCCATAAAACGAATGAAATATATACAAAGTCATCATTATGCTCTATAAACCATAGAATAGAGCCATCATAAGGAGATTTACGTCATTTTCCTTACAAAAAACAAGCTAGGCCTATTTCACTGTCAATGTCACACAATCATGTTCCTTCACAGAAGAAGCCAAATTACTTGTGTAATCATTGTCAGGTGTGATGGTGGTTAAATTGATGGTGATGCAAGAGTCTTAGGACACAGCTGTGTGATTCTTAATAATATAATATTAAAGTTAAAAGTGGATAAAAACAGTAGGACTCACTTCATCTGATATTTGTTGTGCTCAGAGCAACCATCTGCATGTTTCATGAACATTATGAAATGAAATCATGTTTTGGAGGCAAGAAAAGGTCAATATTTTCAGATCTGTCAGGTGTTCTAATAATTTTGGCCACCACTGTATATCATTTGACTCCAGGTATAGCAGCATTTACTACTTGAAAGCTAATGATCTTTTCCATATGAAGCCATTACAACTTAAATCCTTCCATGATCTGACCCTGAACGCCTCCTACTGTCCCCGCATAACCTCA
Organism: Hoplostethus mediterraneus; assembly: GCA_034670385.1. NCBI lineage: Eukaryota > Metazoa > Chordata > Actinopteri > Trachichthyiformes > Trachichthyidae > Hoplostethus > Hoplostethus mediterraneus. The sequence continues at coordinate 629,391 of JAXDDW010000028.1, read as the reverse complement.
AGGTCTATCCCACTGGGCCCGCCCCCCTAAAATGCCCCGTCTCCTCTTCCTCCTCCTCCTCCTCCTCCTCCTCCTCACCCTCCAGCTCTGTCCCTCCTCCAGGGCGGCGCTCTGGGCCTCGACCGGGTTGTCAATGACGCGGCCGATCCGTCCGGAGAAGTCCATGGCCACCAGGGAGTTCTCAGACACACTCCGCTGTAGAGGGGCGGCGGGGGGAGAAGGGCAGGGGGGGGGTAGACAAGGGTCAGAGGTCAAACAAGCCAGACAAACTCACTGGGGCGTGACAAATCCTGTCTGCAGGGAGACCCACTTCAGTCCACCCACAAAAGCACAAGCCCCTTCTGGGTTTTCTCGGCTCTCCTCTTCATTTCTTTTTTTTTTTTGTTCAGTTGTAATTCCAGAGGCGGCTTGTTTCTCGCTGGAAATACATGAAACGAAACAATTTCCAAGAATCGCTGTCATAACTTGTACGCTATTAATGACCTACCAGCCCTGGGAAATACAGCACTTCAAATACTGAAGGCAAATGTTCATTTCACCCAAGTAGCTGTGCGCCTTTTGATGAATTGTAATGTAAAATTTAACTAAACAATCGTTCTGGTTTTTGAGGAATTAGTGTCATCATTTGGATACTATTAATCAATATAGTTTAAACACATGCGACAAGTTGTGGGCATCTGGGGAGTTTTACAGTAGGGTTGCTTCACAGTCAGATCAGCGAGCCAGGTCTGCTAGCTTGTTGCACTATGACGTGATCAGTCTCAGTGTAATATACATGCACAAATACATGCATTCGTGTTCGTGCAACCTTTTCATGAGTGTGTGTGCATTATGTGTGTGCACTTTCTGTTATAGAGTGCTGATTGCTTTATTGTCTGGATCGTGAGTCTATCACTACAGAACATCGTTTCAAACCCAGCAACCATCGTTCGAACGGAAATTCATTCCCGCAACGTCTAACAAATCCTCCTCGCGCAAAATGCGAAAGCGAGGGACGAGGGGGTCACGACGATGAAACCGGATTCCAAGTCGCCGTCGGCTAACGAACGGATCTGGGTCGGCCTCGCCTGAACGGAGGCATTTACAGTGCGGGGGGGGGGGGGGTCGTAAAAAGAAGGTGATCTCAGAGCAGCAGATCCTCACCACAGGCGCCGAGAAATGCGAGAGGGGAGACTTCCTCTGCTGGGGGACGTTGTAGTTCTGGTACAGTAATATCCCGTACTGGAAAGACAAGACAGAAGAAACGGGCAGTCAGTCAAAGTGCTGTCAGACATTGATCAGACTCATACTACCCCTACGGCTAGCGGCGTGGGAAAGCAGAGGGAGGCACCTTCAGCAGCCGGAAGGCGGTCATCCAGCAGGTCCTGCTCTGCTCGTCCTCGGCGCACAGCATCTTTAGCTCCTTGCAGTCGCTCCTCACTTTACTGGGCTGTCAATCAAACAACAGTCAGCCATGTCAGAGCGGCGACACTGATGGGATATCAAAAATCGATGGGAGCCCATTAAGCGTATCGCATGCCCTCTGCTGTGCTTTTTGGCATTTCCGTTTTTTCCCCCCCCCCCCCTGGATGGCCTGAAGACAGGGGGTGGAGAGTTTGACAGGTATGGGCCGATACCGCTACCGATATTTTTTGGAAGTGCTTAGACAGCTGATATTTTGTGCTCATAGTCGATATCTTTAAATCGATTCCAAAAAAATTACAAAGTATTTGGTATTTCCCCCAGATGTTTTAATCTAGTCAGGGTGGAAATAATAACAGCATATTGATACATACTTGTACATGACACATACTCTCCTTCCACCAGTAACGTCAGACACATTGCTCTACAACCTAACGGGGTTAAATTCAATCCCAGTGGATGAATTCATTCATATCACCATGGCGACCATCCAGCCACCCCCATCGCCTCCCATCTAAAATCCCTAACCCAATCCTGCACCGTCACCCCTGCTGACAGCATCTGACATGCTAGTTGTCTAGTCTGTGTAGTGTGTGTGTGTGTGTGTGTGTGTGTGTGTAAGGGTTTAGTGGGCCAGATTCCCTGTCCCATCCCGGTTTATCCAGCTGAGCTCCCAGTGTTCAGACCCCCACTGGAAGGTTTTAACCCCCCCCCCCCCTTGCCCCCTGACACATTACACACACACACACACACACACACACACACACACACACACACACACACACACACACACACACACACACACACACACACACACACACACACACACACACACACATTTAAGATAGCAGCCATCAACAGCATCAATCCAAAAACATTGGTATCGGCTGTGAAAAACCCATATCGATCAAGTTTCAAGCAAAATGTGATGAGCGTATTTTAGTGTTTTAGTTTAGCGTTGAGTCTTAAAATCAAGTTTTTTGTGTTCTTGTTTTCTGCCAACAACTTGAAACAAGGTAGAATAAGGCAGATCGCTCCACTAGTATAAAAACCTGATTCCAAAATCATTCTTAAATCAAGTTGATTTGCATTGGAAACAAGTGGAGTTATCTCACCTACATTGGCAAAACCAAGATTTTAAGAGTCAAAACTGGATTAGATGACCTGTTCAGGTGGATGTATAGCTTGCTGTGTATTCCTGTGCGTGTCACCTTGATGCAGAACTGGAAATCTGTGGGAGCGTTGTGGAGTTTCTTGCCGGTGATGACGGTGAAGACGTTACTGTCCTCCAGATCCGCCAATAGCTGCAGATGCCGGGGCTCCTGTCCAGGCAGAGGAGTTCCAATCGAATCAATTTACTTCATCCAATTTAGCGTTGTGACGTATTGGAAACATCGCAGCGTTGCCGCCTGAACGATCAGTTTAATGTTCTCATTCAAAAATAAAGAAACTTTATTCTGAAAGTCTCGGATGTGTCGCAATTTCCATTTTAGACTTTTTAAAAATTTAATAAAAAAGAAAATTGAAATATGAAATCAGATTAGATGAAACATTAATGATCCTTGTGGGGAGATTTGGTCTTTGCAGCAACAAATAGCAATAAGACACAAACAATAGTAATACAATTACATACGTATACGCAACCAACGATGCAATATTGGTCTTGGGCACTAAACACTGGTACTTTACACACAGTAGGAGGGACGATGGGCCCAACCGACCAATCACAAACAAGTTCAGCCATCGTCTTGGTCTCGTATATTGCATTAGTATATTAAATTGATTGACACATTGATACAACTGTCACATGGACCCTGGATCCACGCAGCCCACATCTCTCAGTACCTTGGATGTTCCTTTAGTGGAGTAGTAGAGGCCGGAGCGGCGCAGGAACATGTAGAGTTTCTTCCAGGACTTGCGTCCAGGCTCCTTCACGGACAGGTAGCCCTGGATCTCTGGACAGCTGCTGGAGTTCAGAAAGTTCTGCAACGCAATACAACACACACACACAACACACACACACACAACACACACACACACACACACACACACACACAACACACACACACACACACAAAGCAGCGTCTCATTTTCTTTCTTGCATTGCTGAAAATGCTCCTAGGTCTTGTGAAATCCATAAAAAAACAGAATAGGTTTCCAGTTAGGGTAAAGGGTTAACGGTTAGCCCTGTAGCGGTGAGGGTTAACGGTTAGCCCCGTAGCGATGAGGGTTAACAGTTAGCCCCGTAGCGGTGAGGGTTAACGGTTAGCCCCATAGCGGTGATGGGTTAACGGTTAGCCCCGTAGCGGTGAGGGTTAACGGTTAGCCCCGTAGCGGTGAGGGTTAACGGTTAGCCCCGTAGCGGTGAGGGTTAACGGTTAGCCCCGTAGCGGTGATGGGTTAACGGTTAGCCCCGTAGCGGTGAGGGTTAGCGGTTAGCCCCGTAGCGGTGATGGGTTAACAGTTAGCCCCGTGGCGGTGATGGGTTAACGGTTAGCCCCGTAGCGGTGAGGGTTAAGACCGCCGTGTTCTCACAAGTATAGTAATACAATCATGTGTGTGACCTTCACCTGTAAGAGCTGTGACTGAGGGATGGAGCCGTCAGACTCCTGACACCAAGCCACCATCTGCTCTGGAAAGAAGTTCTGGGTGGAGAGAACACACACACACACACACGGAGGCGTGAGAGAGAGAGAGACACTGAAAACTACTTACAATGAGTGAGCAGAGAGAGAGAGAGAGAGAGAGAGAGAGAGAGAGAGAGAGAGAGAGAGAGAGAGAGAGAGAGAGAGAGAGAGAGAGAGAGAGAGAGAGAGAGAGAGAGAGTAGATGCAGTATGATCTCACCCGCTGATGTAATCCCCTTTAGCCAGCAGCGCTACTCTTAGTGTGATTGACAGGCCGTGGCCGGCGCTCCGGTGTTTTTTTTTTTACTGTGCTCATTACCGCGGAGCTGAGGTCACTCGCTGGCTGTGACACGCCCCTAAATCACCTCGGCAATAACGCCGCGCTACATCACAGAACGTGACAGCGGAGGCACGCGCCGCTATTCCAGATCAGAGACAGAGACGCCACTCCAGACTGTGACCGGCCTGATGCTGAGCTAGTTGTGCAATACTTCAAACTTTACACCAAAAAAAAAAAGCTCTGCATTTTACGTTTTAGGATGCTGCTCTTGCTATGAGTGCACATAGAAAACACATCAAATATTAACACACTGTAATCTACTGAGAGGAGACAGACACAGGGGGCTGGTTGTGAGGTTAGACTGATACAGGCCAGTCAGCATCATCCACCTCCAACATGATGGATATGATGCAGTATGATATTTGATATTTAAGGTAGAATTGATCAATACTACACTGGTCTTAGCCTATTTGTCGTCAATTATTTGTATGAGCTCTTGTTTATTGGATCTTGTTTATTTGATACACTTATTTGTCTCAGCTCTTGCTCATTTGATTTTCCTATTTGTCTCATTTGTTTAAGAAAAGTAGGTAGCTTACTTATTGCACTTTTACCTTAACACTGGTTCTGCTCTTAGTTGCTTGTTTAGGGAGGAAATGTACCTGCTAAATGCCTGTAATGTAATGTAAAATGTAATGGTCGTCTATGGGAAGTAGTATGGAGGAATATGTATTATTATTATTGTTATTACTCTGGGTTTCATTGGAGGGTTTTAGTGTCACATGATGGTAAATGTCTTTTTCACCCTGACAACAACAAAGTTCTTAAAGGGAAATGTGTTGTTTTTTTTGCTTTCTTGTTTTTTTTCCAATCCAAAAATATCAATATCAGGCTTCAAAAACTCAAATCAGTTGATTCCCAGTTGTGTGTGTGTGTGTGTCTGGGTGGATGCGTGCTAAACCGACCCCGTCAAGGGCAGGTCATTTCGGAGACTCACCAGGGGGTTCCTGAAGAATTCATATTTGGCATAGTTCTTCCTGAAGAGGAATTTACTGTCGCTGCTCATGGAGGCTTGAACCTGAACCACCAGCTCGTGGTCCTCCAGACATCGCTCTGCACGCAGACGCAGGAGGAGGAGAGGGAACCCGGATTAGTCATGTGGGTCGGATAAAACTAATTCAGTTCACACACACAAAGGAAGTGATCAAACGGACAAGAAAATGGACCGATACCAGCCCAGGGGGGTCCGGCACCAACGACCACATCACTGATCGTACTGCTGCTGCAGGTCTACAGTGATGCAGCAAAAAGCACTTAGTGTGGCGGACAGACAAGCACGGGAGAAACAGGAGGAGGAGGAGGTGAAGGTGGAGAGGAGAAAAGAGTAGCGTGGGATGGGGGAGGGGTGGTGGGGGGGGGGGGGGGGGTTGCAGGAAGATGATGTCATGTATTTAGGCTGATTGCTGAGAGCCGTAAGCACAAGTACAAGCCACAGAGACGCACCAGGCACACATTAGGAGCTAACCTTGTCACTACCTACCACATAGGCCAATTACTGTGCGTGTGTGTGTGTGTGTGTGTGTGTGTGTGTGTGTGTGTGTGTGTGTGTGTGTGTGTGTGTGTGTGTGTGTGTGTGCACGCGTTCACTCAGAACTAGAACATCCTGTCACGATCAATTTCTAAAATCGGCTGCACTCTGAAATCGTGTGTTCTCGACTTCAAGAAAGGAGAGAAAGGAACACACACGCGCACACACACACACACACACACACACACATGAAATGATAGCAACTAGGATTTAGCAGTAATTCCTCCTTCCAGATTAACTCGCACAGTCACGGTTTTATTCAGGGCACACCCACCCACACACACACACCACACACACACACACACACACACACACCCTCTCATACATTTCACTGAAACTGCAGTCACAGTTCATACTAAAAAAGCATACTGGCTGCAGTTAGAGGGATGGAAATGTCTGGTGTGTGTGTGTGTGTGTGTGTGTGTGTGTGTGTGTGCGTGCGTGTGCGTGCGCGTGTCCTGGCTGCTAGCGGGGGAATTTCCTGTGGAGGGTTAAGGAAAGACCGATTGGCTGAGAAGGCTAGGGGCTCGTCCGACAGAAAGCTGCCATTGGTTCCTCGCCGCTCTGGTATGACGCTAAGTCACAGGCCTCTCCACCCCCGCCCCCCTCCCTCCCTCTCTCCCTCTCGCTCTCTCTCTCTCCCCCCCTTCCTCTCCTCACCTCACATTCCATCTCTCCGGCGCACTTTTTTCCAGAAACGACGATCAAGCAGCAAAGCACAAAGCTATCCTTTGACTCTAAAAATACAACTCCCGAGTAGGAAAGCCTCACCGAGGACAAAGACCGGAGCGAAAAAATAAATAAAAAAAGGAGACAGAACAGAGGCGAAGAGGCCAAGCACGAGTCTCCCTTTCCCTCTCCCACCCCCACCCCCACCCCCCCCCCCTCCTCGCACTTATTTTTGGGGAGGCAGGAGGCATGTGAGCAGAACATGGAAAATGCTTAATCCCACCGTCACACCCCCCTTCCCCGAGTCATATAGGAGGCATACAAGCACTCATGCCATGCTCAAGTGAGCATACACACTGAGGGTACACACAAGCGAGTGTCCCCACCCATGCAGAGAGATACAAAAGGGGTATAGATAGACACACACACACACACACACACACACACACACACACACCCCTGCAAAGCAATCACACATACTATACACAGGGATGTAGCGGAGTGTAAACCCACTTTAACTCTATTTATCCCCCTTTTTTGGGCGGCTACACATCTTCATGACATCATATGGCATAGATAGATCAACTGAGGCATGATACATGAAGATGGAGCTTTGAAAGTGGGGAAAAGTATGAATGAATTAACACAGATTTTTGCTTGTATTGGTGGTATTGGTTTGCTGGCTGCAGTTTATCCACCTTTTTTTTTATTATTATTCACCACTACATCACATGTGGATGTATGCACAAGTTGGACACCAACGACGATTCAGTTAGATCACACCAGCTCAAAATCAACACACAAGCCACACACACACAACACACCAACACACACACACACCCTCGACACACACACGACGGACACACAGCAAACACAGAGGTGCTCACACACAGGATCACCAAGCATTGTCCAACTCCACACAGTGGCCTGTAGACCACACACAGCTGGCAGCGTCCTACGCAGTCCGTCGGCGGGTGGTCTCACCATTTGCCGCTCCATCATTCGCTCCACAGCTTCAATCTGATAACAAAAAAAAAAAGCACTAAAAAAAAATAAAAGCAGCACTTAACGTACACACTTTGCCCGGGCTGCGAATTTCGTTCCGCTCTCAGGAGCGATCCCAGAGGAAAAAAAAAAAAAAAAAAAAAGAAAAAAGAGCGATACTATCAGAGGACGTACTTCACACGAAGTACGGTGTCGAGTCCATGCCACCCTAAGAAAAAGACAAGTAATTCCGCATAAGAAAGTCCTCTTCACGTTGTGCTCACGAAAGGCAAACAGGGAAAGAACAGAGGCGCTTACGTTGACTTCAAAAAGTCCTTTGGCGACGTCATCAACCGTAAAAAAAAACCAGCACATGTCGAAAAAAAACAATCTTTCACGTTGTGTACAGGCTACGATGGAAACCGCGGCGCAACACACACAACACCACAAACAAGAGTACTATAGAGGAGACCGCAACAAAATAAAAAAGTTAATTCCCTTGTCCTGAAAGTACCCTGGAAACCTCCACAGTGTTAAAAAGCACACCCGAAGCCACGACGAACACACAGGAACGGAACTAAAGCAGACTCGCAAAATAAAGAATTTTCAACTGTTTTCGGAACCTAACGGATTTACAATGCAGTGTTTAAACTTCTCGAGCGAGCGGAGCAGACCTCATTTTCGCCAGCAACTTACCGCCCACAACATTTTAACAGTGCTTAATTTCCCTTTCTCCACTAGGGATGGAACGTGTGCTCCAGCTGCACCACACACACAACACACACCACACACAAGCATAGGGAACACTCACAATACCACACACACACACACGACACATCGAACAAATGACACATCGAAATGCAAGCAGACTCAGCATCATCTCACAGACCCTAGGGAAAAGTGATGAGTGTGTGAGTAGTTGTCTGGATGTGGTGTGTGTGTGTGTGTGTGTGTGTGTGTGTGTGTGTGTGTGTGTGTGTGCATGTACAGACTCTGAACATCTTCTGTCCACAGCAGGAAATTTTGCTTAAAATGCAGTTGCCCTACACGCGGGCCGTCGTAGAACAACTGTGAACAAAAATGACACGACAGAGCTGCTGGAAAACGAAGTGGAGGAACGGCAGCGCGACATGGAAAACACACCGAACACAGAAACAACAACAGTGCCTAGAAATTACACAAACCCCCCACACACCCCCCTGTCCCCGTCCCCGAAAAAAAAAACAGGATCACCAACCACAGCAGGCGACACAGCAGGACTCTCAACGCGACGAGAAACAACGACACACACACACACACACACACACACACACACACACACACGCACACACACACACACACACACAAAGTAATGCGAATTTTGCATTGGGAAAGTTTTAGAAAACATGTCAAGGTCCTCATCGCTCTGCAGTGACCGTCACGCGCACACGCACGCACACACGCACACACACACACACACACATACAAACACACACACACACACACACACACACACACACACACACACACAGACGGCGAACACACTGTAGAGAAACAAACACACAATTGCTCTTACCTCTACAGCCTGAAAGAGGCAACAGTCTGGAGAGCAGGATGGCATTTTCACACTGAGACGCTCTCCAGTGACACAGAGAGAGAGACAGAGAGAGAGAGAGAGAGAGAGGGGGAGAAAGAGAGAGAGAGGGAGGGAGGAGAGAGGAAGGGAAAGAGACAGAGGGAGGAGAGGAAAAGAAGGAGCGAAGGAAGTCAGAGGCAGAGAGGGAGGGAGGGAGAAATGCGAGAGAGGGAGGCGAGAAGAGAGGGAAGAGAGGGAGGGAGGACGACAGTGAGAGAGAGAGAGAGA
>JAXDDW010000028.1:517500-615000 GCA_034670385.1 Hoplostethus mediterraneus | reverse complement strand
TCCAATATCAGAAGATATTGTACATTATCTGCATAAGATAGGTACCAGAAGTACCAGTAATCTTGGCCAGAGCTGTAGCGGACGGGTCATTTGCTAGTCAGACAAGACAATAAACAGCTGAACAAGATGGAGATGTTGCAACACATGATGCAACCTCCAGTCAACTCTCACAGACTCACACACACACACACACACACACACACACACACACACACACACACATACATACATTTACATACACATTTGTGTGCCCTCACACAAACACACACAAAAGATCCCTTGAGCAAATTGCAAGTTGATGTCTGACTCCGGACCTTGTGATATGATGTCAACGAAACACATACATAGTGGTTTGTGTTATGAAATGTGTGTGTGTGTATTCATGAGTGAGACAGAAAGAGAGAGCATCTAAAAAAACAAATGTGTTGTTCAGGGTGGGCATCCTGAGAACTGACACAACATTCCTGGGATAGGAGGGTCAGGGAAGGAAGGGCCCCACACACACACACACACACACACACACACACACACACACACACACACACACACACACACACACACACACACACACACACACACACACACACACACACACACACACACACACACACACACACACACACACACACACACACACACACACACACACACACACACACACCCGGTGTGGAAGCGTGTGAACGGGAAACGAGTGTCTGTCTTGCCGGAGACGGCGGACGGACTCAGTGGGTTCAGAGAGATCCGACCTGCAGACGTTCCCAGCCATATTCCCAGCTCCGCTACGGAAGTCTGCCCTCCACACACTCCGTCATCAGCATCCTGGAAACACCACTCACCTCCTTCCACAACAAAACATCTCTGTCACTGTGTGTGTGTGCGTGTTTGCGAGATTGATAATCACACTTCCACAATAACACACACACACACACAGGCGGATAACCCAGGGCCAGCTGTCGTGTAATGGAAGGGAAGGCTGTCTGCAGCCAAAGTCAACACATGCTGCCCTTACCAGAACATAATAGGCCAGTCAGCTGGTTTCAACACACACACACACACACACACACACACACACACACACACACACACACACACACACACTTAAGTCAAGGAAAGGACAACCGACACACTGAGGAATCCAAAATATATCGCGACCATATCGGTATCGAGTACCTTAAGCACATCAGGTACTTTAACCGTTAAAGGTTGTGATAATAACACTATATTTCAGCCAGCCATGTGCATTCGTTCACATGCTGCAACACCTGCTGCTGTGTGCATCCATGTGTTTTTAGGCAGGTTGCTTTCTCGGTGCTGCAGCAGAGAAGACGGCAACTTTTGACTTTCAAATAACCGAAACCAGTCAAAAAAAAACCCTCTGCAGTCTTTGCACTGAGAAAAAAAAAAAAAAATAGCATTACCCATACGGTTTCATCAAGTGTGTGTGGGCACAACAGACAGGCTCGCACGAGGTTGATGAGGTTGATGCGAGTACTTACGTGGTTGTCGCAGGTCTGTATGGGGCTGAGAACGGGGGAGCCTGCCGGGCTGCAGAGCTCAGGGAAGGGGTTTGGGATGGCAGGCAGGGAAGACGGACGCAAGTGCTGTTCTTCCTGCAGACGCCTACAGAGGGAGACAAACACACACACACACACACACACATATTAATGTCTCGCTGTACAGTTCAAGAATCCAACAATATGTAGTTGAACACAGTTGTCCTATAAGTGCTATGATCATGGGTGTCACTTCAGTATGGCTTGTAGTTTTCAATCATAGAGAGCATGCATCACAGACACATCTTTCGGGGACCGGCGTTCCCTCTCAGCTGATAGTTTGGTGACGTACACCTAATAACTTAATATCTTGTTAGTCATTAGTCAATGCTCCACTTGTCCCCAGAAATGTACTCGTGATAATCGGGTTTGGAAGTGGACTTTGCCATGGTTTTAGCATCACAGGCCCACGATAAGTTAAACAGACAAGAACCGCAAGGTCTGTAAACTCTATAATCTCAGTAATCACCGGCTTCTCACAATCGTGGCATTTACCGACCAATTTCCGCAGAGGATTTTATCGCCAAGATACGTGGCACGAGCAATCATCGTGATAGTTTCAAGCCAGCAGGGTCGGCCGTCCACTTAGCCGATTGTTATTGAGACTAGCAGAGAGATTAGAAATGATTTGGAATGAATTGTGGTGAACTACAGCAGGTATACGTGTTAGTTGCATCATATCCGGTGTGTCGGCGAACGGGAACGAGTCCATTGCAGGTGACCAGATAATGTGCGTCTACCTGATGTGCATGGGCTGAGAACAACGCAGCCTCTCCCTGGAGGGTGAGGAGGGGGGCAGGGGTGGGGCGGGACGCTGATGGCCCTGGCCACGCCCGGGGTGCACGTGGTGGTGGTGGTGGTGTTGGTGGGGAGCGTGCACGTGGCCGTTGTGCAGGAGCAGCGCCGTGTCGGCCTGCGTGCTGCAGCTGGAGTACACGCTCTCCATGGAGGAGTTCATCTCATTCACCAGCTGCTCCAGATCCACATCATCGTCTAGAGAGAGGGGGGGGGGGGGGGGGAGAGAGAGAGAGAGAGAAAGAGAGAGAGAGAATTCATCAATACACAAGATAAGACACAACAAAGCTGCAAGGCTGCAGATGACCACTAGGTGTCGCCTCGGAGAGGAACACTATGGCAAAGTATTATTCTGCAATAAAACAATGAAAAACATACATTCAAATATGTTTCCATATATCAAACTGAATACAACCAGCTGATGGCCATAAAACTATGATGCTACAGAGACTGGGACTGTTCTCTTCACAGGATTTTCTCTTTGGAAAATGTTGTAGGACATAACTAGTAACATAAAACCTAATTCAATCAACCAATCGTCCATCAATCGTCCAATTAAGACAAACAAAGGAGTTTTGTGATGCATAAAACATCATCACAGCTGCATTCCTGACCTGTGTCTCGGTTGTTTCAGTGTGTTTTTTTTTTTTTCTTTCAATGTCCTCACAACTGTAGAAATATGAGGAAAACACTAATTTGTCAGCCCTCATTGTGGAGTGGGTTCATTCCAGGGTGAAGGGGAAGGGTTATGGTCAGAATGAGGGTTAGGCTAAGGTTAGGGTGAGGGCTAGGCATGTAGTGGTTCAGGTTAAAGTTGGAGAAGAAATATAAAACAGTTTAGTGTCCTCACAAGTACCTTATGTCTGAGTGTGTGTGTGTGTGTGTGTGTGTGTGTGTGTGTGTGTGTGTGTGTGTGTGTGTGTGTGTGTGTGTGTGTGCCTAAGGTCCTTTGGTCCTGTGTCCGTCCCACCCAAATACCACACACAGAATTCCTGACATTTTTGCTGGGAGAAACTACAGCACTCTGGGAACGCTCACCAGCCTGTAAACGGTACATGGTGGCCAAATCATCAGGAGAAAGTAGGACGCGCACACACACACACACACACACACACACACGCACGCGCACGCACACAGACACACACACGTGCACACACTAGCCTGGGACACCATGTAAACGATGCTGGGGAACACGTGCATGCAATTACACAAAGAAGAACTCCAGAAAACACCACTCATGTATGTACACACACACACACACACACACACACACACACACACAACATGAACTTTAAGACTGCAAAGGGGAAGCAGATGCTGTACCATACACAGCAATGGTTGGTCCATCTGATCCTGGATCACAAAGAGGTGAACGACACACACACACACACACACACACACACACACACACACACACACACACACACACACACACACACACACACACACACACACACACACACACACACACACACACACACACACACACACACACACACACACACACACACACACACACACACACTCATGTGAAATCTAGCGGGGTTAGAGAGGTGGGCTTGTGACTGGAAGTCCCTAGACCGGTTGTGGAACTGGGTGGGGAACTGGGAAGCTCTCAGGTGGGAATGTGAAGCAGGGCCTTTCTGGAAAAAAAGAGCATGCACGTCCAGGTCAGCTGACCTTAGTAAAAAAAAAAAAAAAAAAAAGCTAGTATAAATCTTATTACTACTATTACTATTATTAGTACTTTTATATGCCGCAAACATTGACACACATCAGGTCATCAAAACGGATGGGGGTTGGGTGAGAGAGGGGCAGGTAACCTGAGCCAGGCCGGGTCTAAATATACAGGGTGTCTGTCAGTGAGGTCGATGTGAGGTTTCTCTGTAGTGCAGAGTCAGAGTGAAACAGGAGCTGGGTGACTTTGACACCGACCGCAAGCTTTTTCGCCGCAGTCATCAATAGGGTTCTCATATACTTCTCATATACGTATCAGAGAAGCTCCTGCTGGTCTTAGATACCGACACCTATAATATAATATTCTACACAAGTACTGGGAAACACAAGAACGTCTTGTCTAAGTCATATCTTTACTATATAATACAAATCAGTCGGTCAGGAGTGAGACACTTCAGTTCTCTTGACGCGAACGCTATCACACGTCATCACATCGCAGTTTCTACAAATAACGTTGGTTCTTTATTGAACAACTACATGATCTACTACTAGCGATAACATTTTGTGTAATTTTAAATGACACTATGAAAACTACAACGTGTTTCCCAGCCCATCAAACCGGCACCTAACACCTAAGGCAAGGTAGAGTCACCGGAGTGTCCCATTTGCCCCGGACCACCAGCAGTACCATCCCTCTCCTAGAGCCTTAGTGCATGAAGGTCATCACGGAAGATAACAAGTAACCACGTCGTCATCCACGACTGATGCAGGCAATCAAGATGCATCGTCCCTTCAAGTTTTGTCAAAATCGCAACAGCGGTGTAGCACTTATGACCTTTCAAAGTTAAAGGTTTATTTTTTTTATAGCATCCCCATCAGGCCAGTGTGATTTCTAAGGATTGCTGGATGTGTCTACCAAGTTTTGCATCAATCACACATACAGTTCAAGAATTAGGCCATTTCAGAGTTTAAAATTTGTACCTTTAATTTGTAGCGCCCTCATCAGGCCAATTGGTGTATTGTTTTTTAAGATGCCAAAATGTGTCAAGCCTCCCAATTTTCATCAAAATCAGACCAGTGGTGTCTGAGATATCACCGTATGTTTGCCAGATAGCCCCACCACCCCCATCTCATCACGTAGGGGACAAGTAATTTGGTCTGTACAGAATCTGCAGTGGTTAGTATGAAGGTATTTCCCTGTCAAAACTATTTTCAGCAGTGTAAATCACGATTTGCAAAAGCAAAAAACAATTTGAGCAAGAAAATCTGATTTGTATTGACAAAACTCTCTTTTCAGTTACGCTTTTACACTTTTATTTTTTTTTACACGCGCAAAGGGGAGGCGGGGGGCTAGAACAGAGAGCTACCTGATTGGTGCACGGAGATAGATCACTATGGTCTGCACTGATTGGATACAGAATGTGCCACTCTGACTGGCACTGAAAGGGACGCCCAGCATGGTATATATGCTCCGTTGTTATTGTCAGTTTAGCTATAGTGGATTTATTTTACTAAAAGGTAAATAGCCTTGAGTAGAACTAGCTAGCTTGCTAGTTACAAGAAACTATACCCGATTGGTAGGTCTGTATTACTCAGACGATGAACATTATCGGAGCTTCAAATAATATCAGTGTAGCAGACTCGCTACCCCCGGAGTAGACAGAGACACTGGCGGGAGTAGAGAGATCACGGCCCGCTTTATTTACATCCCAGCGTATAGTACTCGCTGGTCTCGACCGGGCTGGCAGGCCAGTGGTCCTCTCCTGTGCCGTGCAGAGCTGCAAGAAAAGGAGGTCAGGAGGATTTACAAGCTCTACCTCTCCCTGCGGCGGGTTTTCAAAAAGGGTTCCCAGGATTTCCCCCAATGGCCGAGGGGGCGCTCTGGTAGAAAAACGCCGAGCGGAGTAGAAGACACTAAAACATTTGTCTTTAACGTCTCCATCTGGAGAACAGAGCCCGCAGAGACGGAGGGAGGCGACGTGGAAGAGGGAGATGGAAGGGTGGGATTTCTAGGAACAGAGGAAGAACCATTAAGAGCGCCAGTAAATAAGTTATTGCTATACAGTGAGACTCCATGGAGCAAGGTAAGGAGATCTGGACAAGGTGTGTGTGAATGTGTGTCAACTAGAAAAGCTACAATCATCCGCGGCTTACAGCTTAAAGAGGATGGGGATTGATGGGCAAATTTCAAGGCAGTAAATTCCAGGCCATTTACAGCTGGCATAGGATGAGGAGAGGAGAGGAGAGGAGAGTTACCATGGTGATGTGGAGAGTTTTGATTGGCTGAGCGCTGAAAGCCTGGAACTGGCCTGTGAGAGGAAGTCCGGTCCACGGTTTCCTGTCAAAAAATAAATGAAAGAAAGATTTAAAAGAGATATTTTACTGAGGAGAAATAGAACATTTGATGAAGTTCAGAGGGTAAGTAGTCCACGTGTCTGCTCTCAAGGAACATCAACCCTCGAGTTTAAACACCAGTGACACTTTGACCCTCCAACACCACGACTTTGTGACCCCTTGTCCCTCACACATACACACGTTCCACTCTGAAACGTGGGACAGATATTGGTTCGAGCGTAAGAAAACAGATCAATCATTTTTACCACACACACACACACGCACACATGCACACACGCACACACACACACAAAAACTAATTTGAAGCAGCCTCGGGGCAAGAGCGCTGCCGAGGAGAAAGAGGGAGGGAAAAAAGCCAAGCAAATTTTCAATCTCCACTTTTCCAGGAAAAAGAAGAACGCGGAAGCGCTGCTTCCAGGAACTGCTCGCGGCCAGAGGTCCCGTCGTGCATGCATGCGCGCGCGCACACACACACACACACACACACACACACACACACACACACACACACACACACACACACACACACACACACACACACACACACACACACACACACACACACACACACACACACACACACACACACACACACACACACACACACACACACAGCTCCCCCCGGTGCTCCGAAAACATCCATAAATGCCTCGAGTTAGATTTATAGCTCCAAGAAGAAGCAGCCAAAGGCTTTCCAAGGAAGGCAACTTGGCTGCAGGGCCTGTGGGCTGACAGAGAAGACTGCAGTCTGCAGGCTTCAGCAGGGCTGAACAGGACGACGCAGAGGTAGACCAACTACTAAACTCCCTGCGATACACAGCACGTCTGACACATCACATATGAGAAGAATAGACAATAACACACACACACACACACACACACCACTGTGGTCTCGGTACGGTGCAGGGAATTACTGAAGTTCAAAGTCCATGAGCAAAAACGTTCCTGCACACACACAGGATCACCTCTGCTTTCATTTATTTTTGGTGACCTTTCTCCAGACTCATGACTGAAACATCGACATAAAAACAAATGCATGTGGAAGTGATCTTGTGTCTGCATCAAATATAGACAGCATAGCTCCATCTATGTATGCATCTACGATACGATCTTCTTTCAGTGCCATCAGTAATTTCCTTCCATATAGTCTAATGCAGGAAGCTCTGGTAATGGATATCAGTGGCGATAGCGCTAGTGCACAGCTACAATTAAGGCCAGGGAAAATCCCCCTCCTGTATCAATGGCACCCCATGCGGTAACATTAGCAGCTCTGGCAGTAAAAAGAGTCAAATGTTACGGCCATGTTACCCATAATACCCTTAATGTAAACGTCCCGTAATAACCTCAAGTACAGTCTGGAGCGTCGACATCTAGGAATCTCAGCACACTTTCACTCAGAGCATCAAAGGCTTTCACTTCCTCGAAAGCACAAGCACGGGACCGAGCATGCCCGTCGCCGTGGCAACCGCTGCCTCTAGCCACTGACCTCTGACCTGAAGAACATCAACCCTTTTTTTTTTTTTTTTTTTTTTAACGACAATTATCTTCAGGTGCTGAAGATCTGCTGAGCTTCTAGTCTCCGGGCTGTGGTGTTCTTCGCGGTCCGACGTGCACGTATGCGCACACACACACACAGAGGGAGAGGGAGAGGGAGAGGGAGAGGGAGAGGGAGAGGGAGAGGGAGAGGGAGAGGGAGAGGGAGAGGGAGAGAGAGAGAGAGAGAGAGAGAGAGAGAGAGAGTTTCTGGCTGCTTCCCCTGAGAGATCTCTGGCTCGGATCCAAAGTTCCCGCTTAGACACACACACACACACACACACACACACACACACACACACACACACACACACACACCTCCTGTTCTGAGACAGCCCTGGCACGCTGCCCAGATTCCCAAACATGCCCAGCGTTATGTATAGCGTTATGTAAGTATGCAGAAAAGAGGGCTCATTTGCTCCTTATCTATACACACTAAACCCACAGTCATTGCCCAGAGAGACAGGGTGTGTGTGTGTGTGTGTGTGTGTGTGTGTGTGTGTGTCATGCTGTGTCATGTCAACTGGCCGGCTTTATATAACACGCGCACACACACACACACACACACACACAGCAATACTGTAACCCACTTTTCTCTCTTTCAACTGGGTGCAGGGTGGAGGAATGTCAGTTTTCCACTGGGGTTGAATTCACCATTCACTGGTGCATAAACCCCTTCCTTGGAACCTAACTTGACCCAATCCAACTCAACGTCAGCTCAACGAGGGCGGGGGGGGGGGGACTCAGCGGTCCCAGGCATTGCATTCTTATACCTCGGCTAAGAGGAACGAGGCAGCTGAGTCTACGTCACTCGCTCGCCCCCGCCACAGCCGCTTTAAAAAGACGTCACACCCACAATCCCAACACTCTCTCGGGCCGGTCACACAACAAAAGCCCAGAGCTTGTTGTTGTTGTTTGTTTTGTTTCGCGCTCTATTTATAGACCGCCGCGACGCTCTGCAGCCAAATTCTTTAGGTTACTGGTGGGTCAGAGGGGAGGAAAATGCGAGCTGGGAAACAAAGGGCTCATTCTGCAGGAGTTGGACCGTGCAAACGGGTTTTTGTTTTGTGGCGGAGACGTCGTATTTCACCCGGCTAGGCCAGGAGTCATTCACTGTGAAGTGAGCGGACTCACAGAGCCGCTGTACACATGTTAACACACACACACACACAGGCTTGTATCACTATACTTGTGAGGACTTTCCATTGACTACCTTCATTCCCTAACCCCTAACCCTCTCAACGACAGACCAAACCTCAACCTAAACTCGGCTCGGCTAAAGTTCCTCACTTTTCGTAATCTTTCTCTGTGAGGGCATTTCAAAAGTAATGTCAATCAATCTCCCTGGCAACAATAATTCATTAGAATACTGGGAAAACGTAATATTACTGTAACGCATGAATAACATGCTGCAACCCACCACTGCCGTGCACATGCACACACACACACACACACTTGACACAAACAACACACAAGGTGTTTACCTGGTAGTTGGGGTGAAGTAGGAAGTAGTCGGGGCATCCTGCTAAGGCCATGGTGCTCTTTCACTGTTCCCTCTGTAGGGAATCACATCCACTGGTCTCTCTGCTCACCAGAGCCCTGCACAAGGAGGACACAATTCACAAAACACATTAAGAGAGAGAAAGAAAGAAAGAAAGAAAGAAAGAAAGAAAGAAAGAAAGAAAGAAAGAAAGAAAGAAAGAAAAAGGACAAACTGTTCTGTGCAAAACAACATCCAACAATTTCTTGGAGTATGTGTGTGTGTGTGTGTGTGTGTGTGTGTGTGTGTGTGTGTGTGTGTGTGTGTGTGTGTGTGTGTGTGTGTGTGTGTGCATGAATGCACACCCACACGTGCGCACACACTGAATCCAGTGTAAACACAGCCATTGTATAGGACACACAACAAGTTCCCAAACAAAGCCCCGGGCTTAAGACTAAATGAGAAACTCTCTCTAAGCTAGAAACACATGACCACTCACCACCTGCAGACACAGAGGGTGTGGGGGGGGGGGGGGGGGGGGGGGGGTGAGAGAGAGAGAGAAGAGAGAGAGAGAGAGAGAGAGAGAGACTCAACATGCTCTGTCAGTGTGCACTTTATCTAAAGCAACTTGAAATAGGAGTCGGACATTTCTATTGCATTGTACAGTATTATCTATTTGGGGTGAGCCAAGGAAGGTCTGTGTGTGTGTGTGTGTGTGTGTGTGTGTGTGTGTGTGTGTGTGTGTGCCGACTCCTCCATGTGTGTTGTGTTCAGTCCTGGAAATTTTTTGATCAGACAACCTGAGAAGATACACACTGCAAAACATGTCCATCTTAACAAGACATGTAGTCTATTATTAAGTTGGAGGTGGAAAAAACACTCCAATGTAATGTTGTTGTTTTTTTACAGAATTGTCTTGATACTACTGGAGGGATCTGCCTTATTCTGCCTTGATTCAAGATACTGATAAGAAAAAGGCTCAGACCTGGTAGAACTGCATTGGAAACAGGTGGGATTATCTCACCCCATCTCACTTCATTTAAGAAAAATACAATTGTAAGACTTAATCCTAGACAGCATGACTTGTCAAGATGGATATATTTGCAGTGTACATACATACATACATACATCGCTCCTGGAAAACATGCATGCAACAGTGCAATGCCTCCATCAAAAGGTGCAGCATACCCAATCTGCTGAGACCATGAAAACTGCCAGTGGGACGGGACTGAGAACCTATGCTGTCATTGTTGAACTGATTTTAACACACACACACACACCTGATGTCTCCCTCACTAAATAGCCCTCTCTCGTCTCTCTCTCTCTCTCTCTCTCTCTCTCTCTCTCTCTCTCTCTCTCTCTCTCTCTCTCTCTCTCTCTCTCTCTCTCTCTCTCTCTCTCTCTCTCTCTCTCTCTCTCTCTCTCTCTCTCTCTCTCTCTCTCTCTCTCTCTCTCTCTCTCTCTCTCTCTCTCTCTCTCTCTCTCTCTCTCTCTCTCTCAGCATGTCTCCATTGTCCACAGGTCATTATATAACACATATCAAATGGTTCAAACAATATTACTCCTCCTCCTCCTCCATCTGTATTCTCCCTCTCCCCTCATCCTCTCCCTCCCTATCTTTTCACCACTCTAATTACTGCTTCCACTGGGGCTCTGCTATCTTTAGGTCGCTCTGCTGGCGGAGAATGCGTGTGTAAAGCGTGCGTGCACGTACGGCGGCCAACACTTGAAAAGACTGCCTGATAATTGCACCTTTTTTCTTTTTTTTTTCCCTCCCTCCCTCCTTTTTTTTTTTTTTTTCTTTTCCGTGTTCTTGCACAGGCTGATGTGTGCGCGTTCACAGCCATCAAACTGCTGACCAAAAGGGCAAGCGGGGCTGATTGCGCGCGCGGCTAATAAGCGTGCTGCCTTGCCTGAAAGCAGAACCACGCTCCCGAGCGCTTGACATTTGCTGACATTTGCGTTTTCCGCCTGCGGAGAACGAGAGTAATTCAGCTTTACTGGTCATACGGGGAGATCCAGACAATTAAATGGGTCAGGGAGCAACTTAATAATGTCACAAGCGTGAGTGTGTGTGTTCATATAAAAACACTGATTCCTACACCTTTCCCCTCTTCGGGTACAAGTTGATCCTGCTGACCTGTCAGAGTTTCTACCGGCTGCTTGGGGACATTCGTGAAAACATTGCACTAGCACCTCACCGATAACAAACACTGCTGGTTTACCTGTCCCCCATACACATATAGGCTAGTAGCACGATTCTGTCAACCTGCCTGATCAACCTATAGCCCCTAATGCTGCCTGATCCTGAGCAGACCTGTAGTCTCCTTGAGACAGCGGGAAGGGAGGAAGGAAGTTTAGCAGGGTGCAGAGATTAGCCTACATTATGTAACAGCTAATGGACCTTTATGACAGGCAATCAACACACACACACACACACACACACACACACACACACACACACACACACACACACACACACACACACACACACACACACACAGCGCAGTGTTCATATATCTAACAGGCTGCCTGGTGTGGTAGAAGAGTTACCCGCAACAACCACCATTATAACCGCAAAAAAAAAAAAGCGCGTTCATGTATGCTTTTACCCTCTTAATTGACCACATCTTCATATAAACTACATCACTTTGAAACTACTTCCTAAGACGCGTGCTAGGACTCCGTGTCATAAAAGTGCATGTCACCGCTAAGAAAAGGAGGGTAACGTGAGTTTAGGCTCGTTAATACCCTCCACCGCATCCCTGGGTATGAGCGAGGACGGTTGATTGACTTAACATGACATTAAGAATAGCCGTAACCGTGCGCGGTTCCTACTGAGGGATACACGGCTTTCCAAACCAAACCAAACCAAACCAAACAAACACACACACACACACACACACAAACGAAGGAATAAACAAAGTGCCTATGATAATAAAAGGGAAGGACGCACCTCGGGATCGGGTCCAGGACGCACGACGGAGCGGCACCGGTGCGCTTCGACTGTCCGTGTCTGGATCTCTAAAGAAACTGCCCACCCCCCTAAAAAAAGACAAAAAAAACAAAACACTTTGTCCCCCGAAGCGGTGTCAGTCCACACGCACGCACGCACACACACGCACTCACTCACTCACTCACTCTCATACATACAAGCGCACACGCGCGCACACATACACACACACACACACACACACACACACACATACACCGATTTCACATTTGCACTTTTCGACCAGCTGACTCGCCTCTCGCTCAGGAGGAACCCTCCCCTCCGCCCCGCCCCGTTCACAGCAGAGCACTGAAAAAATAACCCATTTTAACAAGTAAGCGTTGAGTCTTATTTTTATTAAAACGAGTGATAAATACCTGGGGGAGGGGTGAGACGATTTCGTTTGCTGTTTTGTTTCGTTTCATTTTTGTTATTTTCTTCACACTAGGCGGTCTGAGCTTCCTTGTTTCAAGACAATTCGTGAAATAAGTAAATCTGGAAATAATCTCACCCTGCCGGACGAATTGACACCTTTTCTTTAAAGAAAATGAAGATTTTATTCTCACTGCTGGACAAAATGGTTTGTCCAGCAGTGCACATTTTTTTGCAGTGTGTTAAAGCGCCCTCGTTCGCAGGAGATCTGACTTTAACCCTTCAAGTGGAGGGAGGGAAGCATCCATTTGGTGTCGCCTGAAAAAACATTATATTATCTTGTTGCTGTCTGGCGGTTTACATGGGATCTGTCCCTGCACATGATCTGCTCCCTTAGGTCAAAGAACTATAGTGATCCTATAATTCATTTTACAAGGATACTAAACAAATATGACAGCAAAGCGTAAAATATTATAAGGCTCCCATACAATCACTATTGAATAACATTAAAACACTGTAGGTCCTAATATTTTAGTGGTACCATAGGAGATAAAAAATACCACAAAGTTTTACAAGGTGCACCATAAACTACTTATTGGGTACCATTAAAGTCCCTATATGGGAATATTATAGGACAATTATAGTGATAGGATGCCATAGTAAAGTCACTATAAACTCACTTTTGAGCAGTACAGACACACTAGTCCCTGTTATATTATTATAGCAATACTGTGCGCTGTAAAAAATAAAAAAGTCTCTTCAACTTAAAATCATAAGTTTACTGCATTAAAGTTGCAAGTTAACTGAAATAGTGCAAAAATAGTTGGGTCAAGACCAGGTAAAAATGAAAGTGACAAACCCATGTGTATACATTGAGTTAATGGTTAAGTTCATTTCACTAAATTGAGTTTTTACAGTGAGATTTTCAAATTCTAGGAATATTCTAATGAATTTTTCTTGGAGGGGGATTAGTCCTCAGAGCAGAGCTTCCTGTAATTTATAGAGTAAATACAGCCATACACTGGGGCCTTATTCCTCTCTGGGGTGCAGGCATCTTTATCATTGGTTGACGTTTATGATTTGAAGGTTTTTCCGTATTTGTCCTAATTGGTTGGACGTGCACCCCAATGAGGCTGCATCTCATATACCTCAAACCCTGAATCTACACGTCGGTTCTGCACAGACAAAAAAATGAGCCAGCAATGAGTCCAACAATGCTCTGTACCCTCGGGGCTCTGATGTAGTCTGACTCTTTTTTTTTGCAGCCCATACGTTGTTATTGCATAACTGTTCTGCATAACTGCCAATCCTGGACACCGTCTCCCCTTTCACCCCTCCACCACCCCAACGCCCATTGACAAACTCAGGTTTCACCCAGGCGCAGGTTAAATAATCCCTCCTCCTCATCTGCTTTACTTACAGATTTACATGGAAGTATGCTTAAGTTTGATGCGAGGAGGAAAGCTTGAAACGAGGATCCAGTAAGGAGAGAAGATGTCATTGCACACACACGCATGCACGCACACGCACACACACACACACAGACACACACACACACACACACCTTTACACTAAAAATGAATGCACATTGCGAAAATGTCCATTTAATCTTGTTTTGAGCCTTAAAAAAAGGCAAATTCTACCAGTGGGGTGGGATAAAGTGTCACGAAATTCTGAAAATTCTGAAACAAATGATTTTTATTGGAAACCTCGACAGATTCTTTTTACTTGTATATATGTATATATGTGTGTCTCACAAAGAACAGTAGCTCCTAAGAAAGCTTGTCGAATTGTTGCCATGACTAGTTTTGGATGTTGCCAGGTCTTGTCAGGTCAACAAACTATAAAGGATAATCCCCAGCCCGGCCCGACGACTGGTGAGTTCCAGAAAGCCAGACCCCGCTGCTCTATTTGTTTGTGCTTAAGTGTATGGGAGTTACGCAATCGGCGACGGAGGCAGCTTGATGCTTCCCACTGAAATGGGTCAGCCATACAAACACGTGGACATACATGGTGTTTTGAAAACACCGGAGAAGCGTGGTTGTTACATAAAAATGTTGGGAAACAGTTCGGCATCCCAGATGGCGTGGAATCGGATTCCCTCGAGGCCTTGGGAGTTCAACCTAGACACACACACACACACACACACACACACACACAGCCACCACCACCACGACCACCATGGGGTAAATTGTCTCCAGTTGTAAACACAATGTACAGTAGGCCTGCATGGGCTGAATTATGGCCTGAGAAGTGACATCAAAACGGCCGAGTGTTTGAGTGTGTTTTGATGTGTTGGGATGGTTAAAAATGCCGCAAATGGTTGGGTTCCAAACTCGGTGTGTTGTGACCCTTCGAAGGGCTTCGAAACCCCCGGGGCCTCCGCGGAGTAAACAAAATTGCCGAGTCTAGCCGCATGGAACTGGCTCGTCCCACACATCGTGTGTTTGTATTTGTATCTGTGTGTGTGTGTGTGTGTGTGTGTGTGTGTGTGTGTGTGTGTGTGTGCACTAAGCATGTAATGCGGATGATTCATTGTGTGTGCGTCTGTGTTCGTGGGTGTGCCCGTGTGGTCTGAGAGCTGCTGTTGACGTCCAACTGCTCGGTATTAATGTTCACCTCAGCGCTGGAATCTCCCGCTTGTCCGACTACGACGTTAATCACTGAAATGCACCGCTGGGTTTTGGCGCGGAAACTTGGAGGAAGTGGGTGAGAGAGCAAAAGAGACCATTACTTCTTTATTTATCAACTTCTAAATGAGATCTCAATTCTTAGAATGCTAGAATTATATATTTTTTTCCTTTTTGTGCCAGTCCAACTCATGTGTCCAGTTCAGAACAATATTTTCTGTTTTCGATCAATTCGCTGCTTCCCAAAAGTGACCCCGTGTGACATCTCAACCCCAAAAGTGGAAAAAGTAGCGGGGAGGACCGATGCCCTGCATCTGCAAAGCAGCGTGCTTCCTGTCCTGTCAGTTCAAAGCTATGGTGACGGTTGTTTTGATAGTTCAAGCGCCCGCAATCCCTCAGTCACTAGGCAATCATGAAACTTAAATTAGCAACACAATAATCCTGTTTTCGCTCTGTCTTGTGCCTTGCCGTGGGATTGGGATGTAACGAGGCATCTACGTTACAAACCTAAAACCCATTTACACCGGAGCACTGTGTTGGGATTCAGAGATTTCTTTTGGGTCCTGACAACCACACACACACACACACACACACACCCACACACACACTTTAAAGGCGCATCTGAATCTTGTGTTTGCACTGCCAAAAAATGTACGTTTAAACAAGCCATTTAGTCTCATACTGAGTCTTAAAATCTTCTTTAAACAAGTGAAAAACTCTGCCAATGGGGTGAGTTGATTCCACTTTTTTCCACTGCAGTCTCACTTGTTTCAGGAATGTTCTTGAAACAAGCATCAGTATGTTGGAACGAGGCAGAATGAGACGGATCACTCCACTACGATCAAGAAAATGACACTTGATTCAAGAAATAGCTTTTTATTGGAAACATTGGCAGATTGTTTCACTTGCTTTCTGAAAAATAAGAATGTAAGACTCAATAGAAGATTAAATGACTAAAAATAGACATGTTTTTTGTAGTGTGTGTGTGTGTGTGTGTGTGTGTGTGTGTGTGTGTGCTCAAACTCTGAACAAGTGTGCAATGTACCTTGGTTCCAAAGTCGCTTAGAGTGAGTCAGGAGATCAAAGTCAGAGCTGTTGATTAATCCACATAACAGGAGCTTTTCCACTAATAACAGAACATTCTTTTCATTCTGCTGGACCGGCACATCGGAGCAACCCGGCCTCCACAGTCAAACCAGCACATCCACTCCAAAGCAGACCTGTGAGCCAATAAATGTCATACACTTGTTGAATATCTGAATATCATCAATACGTGCTATTTAGTGATTAACTGTTGTAATTCACCTTTTTGCTGTACCCACTTTCCCTCAACATCTCTACACGGTGAAGAAAATCTCTTCCTCTTCTACGATGGATTTCTCTCTGTATGATTGTTGAACATCGGTGCAAAAAGTCTTTCTAATGGGTCTAGAAACACTTGATTGATTCTGCAGAGGTCTGACGCCAAAACCTGAGTTTGAGATGATTTGCTATAATGTCTAGATGTGAATGATTTGTTTGATTATCAAGATTTATATCAGTCTTAAAAGGCGGGTAAACTGGGTTTAGGTGGGTTTGCCCTCCATCACATCCCTCACTGTGATGCATTGCGAGCAGATTGTAAGCCCATCCGAGGCATAAGCAAACGTATAATCTAAACTTCCAACATAATCGCCAGATGAATGGGAAGAGATGTGTTTAGGTGTGGGTGGGTGAAGTGGGTGAGGGCTGGGGGAACTGGGTGAAAGCTGGGTCCTTCTTCACCCACCTTGAGGCCCAAATCTCTCCAACCCGCCCCTCCATCTCACTCCCAGAAAGCAGCGTGTGGATGCAGCTATACCCGATCAAACAGAGAAATCATTTGTAATGGTATTGCACAGAGCGGGCCTGTGTTTTGTCTCAGTGAGAAGGCCCTGGCCGTCGCCAGGCAGATGTTTGGGTTGGATGGCCGAGTGGTGGAACGCCACCCTTCCATCTGGCTCCGGCTCTGTGGACTACAGGAATAGAGTACTGAGAAAGCAGGGAACACGACTCCCCTTTCAATAGCGATAGCATGATAGAGGAATGTTTTTCCTGCACCTGCAAGTCTTTTCTTACACAATGAGTCCCCCAAATGAAGAAAAAAAAAAAGAGTTGAGCAATAATCATTTGAGGAATTTAATTTTGCCTGGGCTAAATCACTTGGAATGTTTGCATTCCGCCTCGGAAACCGCCTCGGAAACCGCCTCGGCCCCGGCACAGGGGTTTACATTCAATCCCGAGTGTTCGGTGGGCATGAGGAATGATCAGACTTGTCAGCTCAAACAGAAAGACAATAGTCTGCGAGGAGTGTAAATGAGATTTCAGAGGTGATAAACGAAACGCAGACTGTCTTAAACTGTTTGCATTCTCAGACAGTGAACGTCTCTTTGGATTACGACCTAGATTACAATCATATCTCCCACGTCTTGATTACCATATCTGCAGTATTCTTAGGTTATGCTGAGATTTTCCCCCTGTGCACCAGGCAGGCATGCAGTTCCCTACCGTCCCCTGTCTCGCTCTTTTAAGTATCAGCTATCTCCTGCCAAAAGACTGGCTGGATATTAATAGCAACACTCCCAGAATCCAAACCACATTTGTTTAGGTCAAGGCTGAACTCAGCGTCCATTAAACAATACAGAGAAACTCAAACGTCTGGCAGCGCGGAGAACAGGAATGAGAGATAAACTAAACAGACCTCCAGTGTTACTTACAGTTGGGAGAGAAAAAAAAAAAAAAAAAAGAGAACTTGATTGAAGAGGTTAATCATTTAAACTCGGGGGAAAGGGAGTGTACTGTACATGCATCAGCCAGGAGCGTGGACTCTCGCTGCCGACTGCCAGCCAGGTTTACAGTGAGGCTGATTTGTGCGCCCTGCAGCACAGAGATTGACGGCAGGACCAAGAAGCCAAAAGTGAGACATTAACTCTCTCTCTTTCCCCCCCCCTCCCTCAAAACCTCCACTTTATGTCACGGCCATTTATCATTGGTTTTTGTGAGAATAGGGCCTATATGCTGGATTGTTTTTTTTCCCGTTTCCAGCTTTCTTTACATTAAGCTCTAAAACCGCGGCTCCTGTTTGCAGTCATCCAACGCGGGTGTGTTTTGCCCAGCAACGAACATGCGATTCTTCCTCTATTATATGAGCCTGGCTGCTTCTGACGATTTCGGAGTTATAAAAGAAGCACAGGTAGTTAGCGGGGTAATGCAATGCCAAGGCTCGCCCTGTGTAAAACAGTGACATCTAGTGCACAAGTCTCAATAGACTCTACCATGTCACAGTCCGCTCCAGTCTCAATGTCAATGCAAGCTGGAAGATGTTACAGCTGCTTTAGCCCATATCTCACCATGACTGCAGGGGGAGGGCTTGGGGGGGGTTTAGGGTAGTAGGTTGGGGGGGTAGTAGGTTTAGTGTTCTGGATTTAAGTCCAATGCTAGACAGTCTGAGGACAGGGACCCTCACTCACTAGGCATGGGAAAGGTCAATGAGGCCAGTTATTTTATATTTTTATGAAACTTTTTATGAAAAAAAAGTACATAAAGTTTCACAAAACAAGAAAGTAATCGAATACAAAATAAATCGACCAATACACTGACGCCACTAGTCATCTTCGAGGTACCAGTCCGGGGTCCGGTCCGTCTTCTTCACTTACATCGGCGTTCTACGCAAAGTCACGCTGACTTTTCGAATCGGCAGCAGATTTTCTCAGTGTTGATTTTTCAGTGACAATTACGTGGAGTTGTGTGATTGGATAGTTTGTCTGTCCGCTCACAGAGCCGATACGGCAAACTATTCAAAAGCGTTACGTTAACGCTGATGTGGGCCGATAGAAACGATGGCATGGTGTTGATTTTTACACTCGGGAACGGCACACACACCTTGACCAAACAGACTCTCATGTTGCTATGCGCTGTGTTTCGATTCCAATCTCTCACGACGCCGCTGAACGCTCACCTCTTTCAGTTGTGCAACAGGGTAAATTCAGAGCACTCCAGATTATAATTTGGTTTGAGCACAGCGTGGTTTTTCCAATCAGAGCGGCAGAGAAAGGTCAGACAGAAGCTAACCCGGAGAGTGTGATGCAAGACTGTGCGTCCCTGGTCAGGTGACCGGTACCAAACCCTGCTGACAAGGTCCAGAACGTTCCCTTTTAAAAGTCAAACCTAATTTTTCTCAGAATGGCTGGAACAAAATCCAGCAAGGAAGAGGAGGGTGGGAGAACATCGAGAAGTGTGTGACGTGTGTGTGTGTGTGTGTGTGTGTGTGTGTGTGTGTGCGCGCGTGATGTGTGTTTTGCAGCACCAGGTTTGAACTTCAGCTATCATCTCTTGGAACTGGCAGTCACCCAAACCCTGACGCATCTGTCCAAAACCTGCAGAAGAAAAGAGAAGAAGAAGGGGGGGGAAAAGAGTTTGCGTGGGACATCCCATAATACCCCCTGCTCCTGTGATGCTTCATTTCTTGACACCAACAACAATGAAACAACTGTACTGTCCACAGTGTAAACTCTGGTCAAATAGCTGTGATGGCACCCACACACACACACACACACACACACACACACGGACTACACACACCGACATTTTGAGTAACAGCGGAGGACAGGGGTTAGGTAAACAGCGGTGCCGACGGCCCCGGCGTTAACGTGGCCGCTCTGATTGGCTTATCTCTCTCTGCGATGGCTTTCGGAAAAAACTCCTGGCTGTCAGCCAATAGAAACAGGGCAGCGCTCCGCCTCAATCAGCGGGGAGAAAACATCCTGTGCCCCGAGAGAGAGGGAAGGGAGTGAATCTGCGAGGAGGAGTCTGAGGTGAGGTCTAGGTTTCTTGTAGATATCTCTCCGGCCTGGTGAGAGCAGCTGCTTGGGATATCTGCCTATGCCTTCCTCGTCTCTCTTTAGTTTTCCAACGCTGCCTTCCATATTCTGCTCCTAACGCAATTAGTCGAGGTAACCGGTTTCGGGTCGAGGCGTGCGAATGTCATGGCTGTTGAACCCGGGTGAGCTCGTACTCTTACTCCCTTGTTACACCGGTTACTGCGGCATGGAAACATCTCACCGCTTTCACTTTTGGGTTTTCATTGGACATCGGACAAATGGCCACCGTGTGACTAAGGTCTATAGCCATGTTGTACGTGTAAATGTAAAAAAAAAAACGTCCCCGTGGAAGTGAGGGTTTACTTGGAGGACAGGTCGGGCTTTGAGTCTTCCGTGCTCCATAAATGCATCACCTGACCTCCAACCAGTCATAATTATTCTGCTGTCCAGGCCTGAGCTGCCTTTATAGGAGGTAAAGTCTTCCTAACAAACTGGCGCCGGTTTAATGAGCGGTGTGCTTTGGCCTGAGAATGCAGGGGAAAGGCCACAATGTCCTTTTACAAAAAGGTCAAGTTTAATGTTAATTGTGAGTGTGAGTGTGTGTGTGTGTCAAGCGGGGAGGTAGCGGAGGGTAACCGCACCTAAATTCAGTTCACCTTTTTACTCTGACATAAATCTTCACGAGGCAAATTCATAGAAATCAAACTGATGTTCCTTATATGAAATAAGAAGAATCATTTTTTTATTGATTTTGGTTGTTTGCCTTACGATAATCACTGACCTTTATTTCCCCCTACACATCCCCTGGTGCGGTGGATATTAAAGCACTGTAAAACTCTCAGCTTATAAAACAGCGATGTACTTTCTCGCTCAAACACGCACACACACACACACACACACACACACACACACACACACACACACACACACCGAGTGATTTTGTCGAAGCGAGCCCCTAAATATAGCCGTCCCACAGTGTTATTATCACAGCGGGGCAGTGCTCTGTTATCTCTCACCCTTCACTCCCATTGTTTTACTACTCCAGCAGATGACAGCTCCACTAAGGCTGGGGGCCCATTTGCTCTGTATATTGCCTGTTACATAAGGCCTGCACTGGCGCTGGTTTGTGTGCTATATTTTCCGGCAGCAACACTCCATAAATGAATTCATGTCGAGGAGAAAATTCCTCTCACCTTGTGGTAAGGATCTCGTCGACGTTCTTTTTGTGCTGTTTGTTCGTGTTTATCCGGTCGATGTGAACGGAGCGGGTCCGGGGATGGCTGACCAACCTCGATGCCTGAGAAAAGAGTTCGGCCAGGAAACGTCATCAGCATCTCTGTGATGCCGAAGTGTATGAGCGTGAGAACGGCATGGAAACATACAAATACGTCAGTACAGGAAAACACACACAGGCAAATGTATATATATATATATATATATACACACACACACACACACACACAGAAACAAACACACACCCAAATGCAGACTCAAATGCAAGCACGCACACACTCACACACAGTGGCACATGTCTCATGTGACGTGGGTCTCTGTTGTATACAGTGTGTGAAGTTGAGTCTTCATTAGGGGCAGTAAAAGCAGCAGCGGGGCTCTGATTGGTGAGGAAAGCCTGGTTCCATTCACATTCACACACACACACACACACTGTGGGGAGCATTGTGTTGCTTTCCTGTCTTTGTTACGGGGCAGTGGTATGAAAATGTCCGTCGTGGGCTTGCTGAGTCATCCATTCAAAACTGGCCATGCTGCACGGCATGATGGGAAGCGGCGGTCCGGTGGTGGCGGAGGCTGCTGCATCAAAAGCCAGTGACCCCCTGCTGTGCTGCGACTGTCTGGTAGTCTGGGTCAGCAGCCGTGGACAGTCACAGAAACACACTAAGCACACACACACACACACACACACACACACACACAATTCATGTTTGGGACATCCACAAAAGCTTTGTGAGCACTGGCCTGTTTCAAAAATTTTCCAAAACAAATGACTTATTGTGAGACTATTTTTCTCATAACAGGCAAAACACAAACCAATCGCGGTGTCCTCGCCTTCTCCTTCGCAGTGTTTACACACCAACGAACACACTTTTGTTTGGGCGGTTTTTCTCTGGATGAGGGTCAGAGAGTCGGAGTGTTACGTACCGGGAAGAGCTTAGCGTATAAGAGCTACTACTAAAGCTACCGTTCACTCAGGCACACCCACAGACAGTTCCGCTCGATCAAAGGATATAAAGGCAATAAGCTTCTCATGGGCATGATATGGGATGACCTGTCGCTTTAGAAAAATTCCTTCTTTCTAGATGTAGAGGTAGTCCGAGATGTTGCTGCGATTCATTTGGATTCACGTGTACCTTGAGTCAGAACCCCACCATTTCAAAACCCTGGAGGAAATCTTCTTGCAGCAATACCGCTGCAAGAAGCTTCCGCTCAAATGTTCGATTACTTTGTTCAAATCCACTTAGAACTTGCAAAATTAAGTCATTTTTTATATATACATCTATTTTGTATAGGATTAAGGACCAGCCGCTTCTTGCAGCACAGCATGTGGTCAAAATGTCCTCCTGGGTTTTAAACGGGTCTCATCCGGACTGAAGATGCAAGTAAAAGCAAATGAATGGCAGCAACATCTTGAGGCTGTTTGGGCTAATGCAGAGGTTACACCCACACAACAATACACGCAAATGAAGGCTAGAGGGAACGATCAGTAGAAAGAATATAAGTCCAATTCTATTCCCCCGTCCTGCTTCGACGACGCATGACTAGCCAAACAAAGGCTACGTTAGATCAGATTTGTAAAACAAGAATTACTCATATTTTCCGGAGACGAACACCTAAGACAACTTCAATCAATATATTACGAGCTAACTACGACCATCTGTGTGTGTGTGTGTGTGTGTGTGTGTGAGTGTGATTCTGCATTCATCGTGTCTCTGCGTGCATGTGTGTGTGTGTGTGTGTGCGCCGGCGTTTGAGAGTTGTAACAAAGCGTCCCCTTTCCAGGCTAAGCTCATATGTTTCTGCACAGCACCACGGAGCGCCTGTTCAAACAGAGATTAGAGCCGTGACTTACATAAGGGTTAAAAGAAAAATGAACATTCCGTCTCTTGGACGTCACCAAGTGCCACTGTTTTCAGGAAAAACGGGCAGAGGGGGTCAGACAGGATTTCCCCCCACTGGTAGCAGTTGGCTACGCAAATATAGGCCTGAAAACAAACATGTTATTGGACAGAGGGGCACAGGAAAAGCCAGACAAAGCGTCTGTGACGTAGCATCTCAAAATAAATCGCATCAGTCACCAGACGGTAAAGCTTTCCTGAATCGTGGCATGTTGTTTGGCTCTCAAGACTTATGATTCAGACCTGACCTCTTTGGTAATGCAGAAATACAAAGTAGGGTTGGACCGATTTACCGGTTTGCCAACATATCGGCCCGATATTGTGATTTTATTAAATATTGGATATTGGCTAGTCTTATATAATGGAGGTTCCTCCCTGACCACAGCATAAAAAGTCTGTACAATTGTTTGCACATTGTAATTTATTTATTTAATTGGCTTTCAGTGGAGAGTTTTAGTGTCCCATGATGGTCTAAATGCTGCTTCAGAGGCTTCTCCACCTTGCCAAGAATACAATTATGCGGGAAACACTGAGTACTTGTCATTTGTTGGGCATTACAATTGTCACATTTAAAGATATTGATATATATACACTGGTGCAAAATATCAGCAGCTCCAATACAAACATATCAGTATCGGTATCTGCTTTCAAAAACCTTTATCGGTCGAACACTCAAACTTACAAACCCTACTCTGATTTATACTTTATGCTAAAGTGAGATAAATCTGATGTATGTGCTTCTTTCCTGTTGCAGTCTGATTTCTCAGGGCAGGAAGTGATTCTTGCAGGAAGTGGAGGACAGCATGCTTCCTGTCTTTGTTCAGTAGGAAAGGAGTTGTTGGGCCTGTCAGAGGTGAGGGTGATAGAAGGCAAGATGCATTATCTGGCATGGCCTGCCGAGAAATGCATCCCCTTTTCATTTCCACAGAATGCAATGGACACAATGTTGTATAATCGACTTTTATTAGTTTTAGTTTCATACTGATTCATATTGAAAAGAAGAATTCTCCTCACAAAACACTGTAGCGTGCAACTGTTTACCTGGCTTGTAGTAAAACCAATGTTGTGCACGCTCCTGTGCATGCAATTCCTGGCAGGCATGCAGAACTCGGCATAACAATGGTGCTAAAGCCAATTTCAATTAAACCCCATTTTCAATTTCTAGTCACACGCCTTTGAAATGGAACGGCAGGATCAGAGCGCAACAGTGACGATTTGCCTTTGCACGAGTCTTTTAATGCATTACACCTTTCACTCCCTTCAGCACCACTGTTCACTCAAGTCAAGAATGTGACTAGAAATTTAAAATGGGGTTTAATTGGAATTGGCTTTAGCGCCGTTGTTATGCCGAGTTCTGCATGCCTGCCGGGAATTGCGTGCACAGGAGCGTGCACAACATTGGTTTTACTACAAGCCAGGTAAACAGTTGCACGCTACAATGTTTTGTGAGGAGAATTCTTCTTTTCAATATGAATCAATATGAAACTAAAACTAATAAAAGTCGATTATACAACATTGTGTCCATTGCATTGCAGCCAGATAATGCATCCCCTTTTCATTTATCTTTTGATGTGCCCCCTACCAAATACTTCTCACAGCACATAGTGTGGGCATTTAAGAGTTTGCACTGTAGATTTCATGCTTGTGAACCTTGAATAATGCATCCCTCTTTTTTATTTTATCGCCCTCTATCAAAAAATAAATAAATAGCGTGGCTTATTAATTGTTGAAAGAGGGTTTCATGCATGTGACCCTGTAAATTATTCCCTGCAAATATTTCCACAGAATCAAGATGTTGCGCGCGATTCCGGCAGGCATGCAGAACTCGGCATAACACCTGTCTACACACTGTGTGGTAATGATCACAATGAATTTTCCACCTATGAAGTTGAATATGGGAATACTTCCATCTAGTGGTGTACAGTGGAGACGCGTCGAGGGAAACTTTCTACTGTGCTTGTGTCTCCCAGTTCTGACTGGCTGTGATGACGTTGATGCTCCCGTAACATTTTCCAGGTGACATGGTTAAATTCTCAAGTTTTTTTTCTGATTATTGTGGCCCGAAATGATTGAATTTGCAGCGGCTTTTATTTTTCGTGTTATCTTGTGGTAAAACAGCAGGAATTGATGAAAAATTCGAGTCCCCCATTCTCCCCAAAACATTGTAAACTGCCCACTCTGTTTTTTAAGTTGTTTTTTTTTTAAGTAGTAGAGTAATCGTCACACATTAATACCTCCTGGGGCCTCCGGCTGAAAACTAGTTTTACTACACATCATCTCTGGTCTAGTGCCTTTCTTTGTCTTTCATTCCTTTTTAATCCTATTTTTCTTTACATTATTTTTGTTTGTTTGTTTTCCCTTTAGGCAACAATGCAGCATATCTACAGTTTGCCATTGTAGCACCTGTAAAGATATATTTTTTAATGCCTGCCCAATCCCTTCAATGTTTTGTTTAATGTCCTGTGGCATGTAGTTATTTGGTCAGTTCCAGGTTTATTGCACCTGTCAGTAGGTGGCGGAGTGAGCGGTTTGTAGTTCATTTTACTGGAAGACAGGCGAGTAGGAGTGGTTGGTCTGTGCCGATAGTGACGAATGGTGTGTGTCGGTGCAACCTTATAGCCACTTGCATGCTTTACAAAATATTGCCGCGAAGTAATAAAATTAACGTTTTCTACACCACTAATGCAGTCGCGGTGTAAATAGTGTAACACCATCACATCATTAGTTGACCAGGTCAGTCAGGTCTGTCAGTGCTGCCAGTTTGACACAGAGAGAAGGAGAGGGAGGTCCGGAGAGGAGAACGCACATCTAGTCACCGGCCTGTTAGCAGCAAATCAACTTGACCAGTTTATAAAATGATTAGGTTACACCGCGGCGCGGCCCGTAAAAACGGCCCAAAGACCCACCGGGATTCGTCCGTAACCATATCAAAGGCTCATGGTAACAAGAAAGCAAATGGTGCAAATTGCATATTTAAATAAAAATGTGGAAGCAGTGTGCCAATTTGACCGTTTTATGCGGGAATATTGCGGGGTTTTGGCAAAATTGCAAGGTCTTGCAAGTATTGCAGCAGTTAGTTGAATTTGCGTTAATTCTTGCTGTCGCAAGATCGCAACATCCTGGAGGGACTGGCAAGTGTTACTATTAACTTTGATATGTGAATCTTTCCACTGTACATTGTACCCTATATAGGTACAATATTATCATCATAGGTATAACCTAGACTTGATACAGGACCCTTTGGGAGTCTTTCATCATAAGGCTGTTTACCTCTCCCATAGGCTCCTGTCCTGCTCCATTGACTTTTTATCGCATGCAAGGGTTTTTGCAAGTGTCCTTACTTCATTACGTATTTGGTCGTAATGGTATTTTTTTTAAACTTTTTTTTTTTAGATAATTTATCCAATAGAAACTTTGGCCTAGAGTGTTCCCTGCTTTTGTCACCATAGAACCACATTGACATTAAGCTGTCAGAAGCAATTAGAGAGCACATACACATTTCACAGTGAATCAGAGCTGATTTATTATCTGCACACATATCTCAACATATCTCAAACCGTTAGACAGTACAGTGATTAGGGTTTCTAGCAGTGAACACAGATTTAAAACTGCAGCGTGATTTTTACAGTTCACCCACTTGATTAGTGATGTCATCTATATGCCAACCTTCACATCTTACTCTATGCGTCATTCCAAACGTTGTCCCACATTTGGCTTGCAAGCTTATCTTTATTGTGAATAAGTACGAAAAAGAAGATAAAATAATGTGATATAGAGTATTGACAGCTGTGATTAAAGGAATTCAAGTCAAAATCATATTTCAAGATTTACGATATATTGCATATACAGCTATATACTTGCTCTAAATATGCTATAGTGAAAATCTATACTAAATGCACCTTTAACACTTTCATTGTGTGGTGGGGTAGAAATTGCCATTCCATTGAAACTTCACCTTGCGTAGAGAAAATGTCAGATCTTTCAGAACATACTCCCTAACCTGGTTCTTCTTCTCCTCTGTGTAGTTCTCATGTCTTGGTAGTACTTGCTCTTTGACTCTTTCGTCGTTTTTGAGCAGGTTGCTCAGACTCTCAGCTTCAGCACAGTTCCCGGAGGGCCACTTGTTTTTTGTGTCATCCGTGTGCAAACCAAACAAAACCCCACATGTATAGCAGGGAGGAAGAATCTCCCCAGTGCTAATGCGAAACGCCTGGCACCTGACATACTGTGCTACGTTTATGGTTCCATTAAAGTCTGATTTCTTGGGTAGTTTCATACAGGACATCACTGCATCAGCTACACGACTGTCCCAGGTTCTCAGACAGGAGGCAGCAACCATGATTCTCCCAGGATTACGGCCAGACGCCGACATGGAGACTCCGTAGTACTTGACTGAATTTGGTGTCTGGGAGTTCTGGGAGACACAGAGGGTGGAAGAGACCAGATGCTTTTTTCTACCGCTCTCGATCTTCAGCTGTTCAATGAACTGTTGTAGCCTCGTTTTTATTTTGTTCTCATCATTTACTCCAGGCAGCCTGACAACCTGAAATGAACCACAGATATTATCAAGTTGTCAGTTTACAACATTTAAAACCCCAAAGAGGATCCGATGATGCTTTGATATTTGATATTTGAATCTAAAATGTGGAAATGCGTGGCCTCAATGACTTTTACAGTTTTTACAATGGGTTTGGGGAGGGCGTTCATAATAGGTTGCAATGAAGAGTTTCTTCAGCTCTATGAATTATTATTGCAGAAGTTTTTTATATGACATTGATTACTGTAGTGCCACTATGACTAATAGCTCTGTACTGTGGTGGATATTGTTTGGCATGTGACTGGAACTGGAACAAAATTTGGTGGTTTTTCATGCATGGGACGGCAGTTTTGGTAAGGTGAAGAAGAAGAAAAAGAAGAAGAGCCCCCAAATATTCATAAACTTTTAAATGCAAGTTGAGGCAGGAAATGTGTTATCCTCCATATATCATAGTCTCACCAGGTCTAGCACACAGGAGAATGGAGTCCGCTTGGGTACCTCAGAGGAGTAACAGTCAAATGGTCGAGGGAATAACTGGTTCAAGTCTTTATACATCTGGTCATCACTCACAATGAGGTCTGGGGGAGATGGGGGCGTTTGGATTTCCCCCATGAAGAAGATGCTGTGAAGTATCTGTTCAATTGTGCAGCAGATTCAAGAGAAGAAGTGTGTGGATTAGGCTGAAGTATGCCTATAGCATTATGTACCACAAAAAATATATAGGATAACCATACAACCATACAGTCATACAGGACACACCTCATCCACTAACACATCCACTTCTGCAGTCTTATTTAACTCCAGCACTTCCACGATAATGCTGAAGGCAGTGGCTCTGAAACTGTCTTCACTCTCCAGGAACATCTCACGTCTAAAATGGTAATGATAAAGTTCAGGGCATCAAAAAACAACAACAGCACAACGTAGTGATAACTGCCATGCATTGTTGAGACTCACTCACCTCTGCTGGTCTGGAGCGGTAGCCTGTTGCAACGATCATTGGAAAGATGACAACGATTAAACATTTTCACCGATAACCACAATTATCAATCGGTAACACAGAGGAGACAGGCGACAACAGTGTTAAAACATTTGGAAAAGAATACACTCACCATGGCCACGACGAGAAGTAATCTGAGAGTAGTTCAGAAACAACATTTATAAACTGACATTTATGTGGGGAAGTGAAATCTGTAGTATCAATATATCTATCACGCCACTGGTGGTGATAGATGAATTAACCACAGAATGTAATGTGTTAAGTGTGTGCCCGTTCACACGAAGGGGAGTCAGATTCTGTGGGGGAGTGGGAAAATACAACACCGGTAAGCACATTTTCGTCATCAATCGGTAACACAGAGGAGACAGGCGACAACAGTGTTAAAACATTTTGAAAAGAAGAACACACTCACCATGACGAGAAGTAATCAGAGTAGTTCAGAAACAAGGAAGGATATAAGGAAATTCCTCACGTGATTTACAGTAAACTGGCACGGACTTGATCATCCACATTGTGGGTAGTGGTGGGACCTGGAGGATGTTTATCATAGGGATGGTTTCTGCAACGTTTCTGCAACTACACAGCATGAATTATTTTGTCTGACCCCGGTGCTCCGTCCTAATGGACCTTGATCACTTAGGAAAATAACTAGTAATCCTGTGGTACATTTTTAGAAGGATACTATACAAATGTCACAGCAAAACTGAGTCCCTATAGAGATATATAATGATACCATACGAGAAAATACAATAAAGGCTATACTAGAAGCTACTATAAGATCATTATTAAACTCACTATTGAGTAGCTCAGTCCCTATAGAAATATTATAGGAATTTTATAGTGATACCATAGGAGATACAAAGAAATACCATATCCTACTTTACGTACTATAATATCACTATAAGAATTATTATAGTTTATTTATTGAAACCAAAAAATATGGAAACGGAGGTCAGATACCAGCCTGCCCTGAGAATGTGGCTCTCTGAAATGAAAAACTGCACATGGTGAAAACATAACGTGCTGGTTGAGAAAACAACACGGATACAAACTTGGATAGAGAATATATTAACTCTTTATTGATTACACGGTGGAACAACCGTCATATGTTGAATATAAAAATATCAAGAATATGAAACAACACACAGCTTAGTGCACACTAGTGGCAATAAAGTAGCTATAGGAGTGTACAGTTGTGCAGTTCTGAGTAACAATTGTGAAAAGTGCAGGTGTGTGAACACGCATGGGGTGTGGGGTGTCAAACAGCAGCAGCAGGCTCACGGGTTAGGTTTGGTTTTCACATCATCATCCTGAACAACAGCATGTCAATAGCAGTTTGATGTCATTGTTGCCTTAAGTTTTAACATTTTGTCTTTGGCTAGGATCTGTAAAAAACAACAACACAACAACAAAGCATTTACTACAAATGTATCACATGTCCAGGTATATCGTAAGCAACCCTTGGCATATCTGGTATATCATACTCGTGCAGTGTTTCAGCTCAGTCAACAAAAAGGTCGACACTGAGAAGTAGACACTCACAATGAGTAATCTGAAATTTTCATCACATGATTTCCAGTAAACATCCGTTCACATTGTGGATAGTGGTGGGACCTGGAAGATGCAAATGCTGTCTAGTTGCAGAAACGTTGCAGAAACCATCCCCATGATGAACATCCTCCAGGTCCCACCACTATCCACAATGTGGACGGATGTTTACTGGAAATCATGTGATGAAAATTTTAGATTACTTCTGCTCATGGTCATTGTGAGAGTCTACTTCTCAGTGTCAACCTTTTTGTTGACTGAGCTGAAACACTGCACGAGTATGATATACCAGATATGCCAAGGGTTGCTTACGATATACCTTGACATTTGATACATTTGTAGTAAATGCTTTGTTGTTGTGTTGTTTTTTTACACATGCTGATCCATCCATCCATTATCTATCACTGCTTATCCTGTTCAGAGTCGCGGGGGGGCTGGAGCCTATCCCAGCCGACATTGGGCAGGGGTACACCCTGGACAGGTCGCCAGTCCATCACAGGGCCAACACATAGAGACACACAACCGTCCACACTCACATTCATACCTACGGGCATTTTTTTGGACTGTGGGAGGAAGCCGGAGAACCCGGAGGGAACCCACGCAGGCACAGGGAGAACATGCAAACTCCAGACAGAAAGGCCCCGGAGGTGGAACTGAATCCAGAACCTTCTTGCTGTGAGGCGACAGTGCTAACCACTACACCACCATGCCGCACCCACATGCTGATCCTAGCCAAAAACAAAATGTTAAAACTTAGGGCAACGATGACATCAAACTGCTATTGACATACTGTTGTTCAGGATGATGATGTAAAAACCAAACCTAACCCATAAGCAGGCTGACCCCCCCCCCCCACCCCCAGGCGCTTGCACACACCTGCACTTTTCACAATTTCTCTTTGCACTGTGTTACTCAGAATTGCACAACTGTACACTCCTATAGCTACTTCATTGCCACAAGTGTGCACTAAGCTGTGTATTGTTTCAAATTCTTGATATTGGTGTCGCTTGAATATTGCTGTGGGCCAATCTTGAATCCTGAATGGATCAACACTGTCATGGTCCCAGCCCGGCCCCTGGAGTTTCCCCGTGTTTTTACCTCCCCTGTCAGTCTCTATGTCTGTCTCCGTGTGGTTGTGTGTGTGTATGTCATGGGTGTACCTGTCCTCCACACCTGTCTCCTATCAACCCATCAGCTCTGCAGTATTTAAACCCCTGGCTCTTCAACCACTCTTCGCCAGATTGTTCTTCAGCTACTGTGGTAGACACTTTCTCGGCCTCTCGATAATAGCTAATAGTATCTCGTGTATGCCTTTGTCTAACTGTTTTGTTCTTGTCTCCAGTGTTCCCCTGTGTGCCTCCTTCCTCGTGTCTCCTCACCTGCCTGCTCCCGCTCCAGTCTGCTTCCCCTGCTCCGGCCTCGTCGACTAGCTCGGTTCGGTCCAGCCTAGCCACTACACCCCCCACCTTCCCATCGCTTGCTTCTCTTTAATAAATCACCTTTTTGTACTTCCTGTTGTGGTCTGCATTTGGGTCCAGATCAAACCTTATCCTGACAAACATGTGATGGTTGTTCCACCATGTAATCAATGTAGAGTTACTATATTCTCTTGTTACGGTACAGTTAGGGGTTGGACCCAGATGCAGACCGCTGAGACAGGAGTTGGGGAAAAACAGGTTTTAATGCAAGGGGAGGAAGAGCTGGTTAGTGCGAGGAGGGGTATGGTGGTCGGGCTGGGGGGAACCGGGGTAGTGGTGAGGCCGGGGCAGAGGAGGCAGGCTGGAGGGGAAGCAGGCAGGCGAGGCAGGGACGGGAGAGACCAGAGGGAGGACTGGGAACCGGGGAGCAGGCTGGGGCGGAAGCAGGCAGGCGAGGAGACACGAGGAAGGAGACACACCGGGGAACACTGGGGACAGAAACACACAGTTAACATATACATTCACTGGCGAATAGGTTAATTAGTAGGGAGGCCGAGAAGGTGTCTACCACGTAGGTTGCAGAACAATCTGGCGATGAGTGGATGGGAAGCCGGGGGTTTTATGCTGCAGGGTCTTGATGGGTTGATGGGAGACAGGTGTGGAGGAGAGGTAGGGCTGGGCGAGCGAGCCACGCCCAGGACACACACACACACAACCACAAGGGACAGAGACAAACAGGGGAGGTGAAAACAAGAGGAA
This sequence comes from Hoplostethus mediterraneus, assembly GCA_034670385.1. Classification (NCBI taxonomy): domain Eukaryota; kingdom Metazoa; phylum Chordata; class Actinopteri; order Trachichthyiformes; family Trachichthyidae; genus Hoplostethus; species Hoplostethus mediterraneus. Next base: position 582,379 of record JAXDDW010000028.1, on the reverse strand, counting down.
ACACGGGGGATAGGGCAGGGACCATGACATTCTCTATCCAAATTTGTATCCGTGTTGTTTTCTCAACCAGCACGTTATGTTTTCACCACGTGCAGTTTTTCATTTCAGAGAGCCACATTCTCAGGGCAGGCTGGTATCTGACCTCCGTTTCCATATTTTTTGGTTTCAATAAATAAACTATAATAATCCTTATAGTGATATTATAGTATGTAAAGTAGGATATGGTATTTCTTTGTATCTCCTATGGTATCACTATAAAATTCCTATAATATTTCTATAGGGACTGAGCTACTCAATAGTGAGTTTAATCATGATCTTATAGTAGCTTCTAGTATAGCCTTTATGGTATTTTCTCTTATGGTATCATTATATCTCTATAGGGACTCAGTTTTGCTGTGACATTTGTATAGTATCCTTCTAAAAATGTACCACAGGATTACTATAGTTATTTTCCTAAGTGATCAAGGTCCATTAGGACGGAGCACCGGGGTCAGACAAAAGAATTCATGCTGTCTAGTTGCAGAAACGTTGCAGAAACCACCCCTATGATGAACATCCTCCAGGTCCCACCACTACCCACAATGTGGATGATCAAGTCCGTGCCAGTTCACTGTAAATCACGTGATAGATTTCCTTATATCCTTATCTTGTTCCTGAACTACTCTTAGATTACTTCTCGTCGTGGCCATGGTGAGTGTATTCTTCTTTTCCAAATGTTTTAACACTGTTGTCGCCTGTCTCCTCTGTGTTACCGATTGATAATTGTGGTTATCGGTGAAAATGTTTAATCGTTGTCATCTTTCCAATGATCGTTGCAACAGGCTACCGCTCAGGACCAGCAGAGGTGAGTGAGTCTCAACAATGCATGGCAGTTATCACTACGTTGTGCTGCTGTTGTTTTTTGATGCCCTGAACTTTATCATTACCATTTTAGATGTGAGATGTTCCTGGAGAGTGAAGACAGTGAAACCAGTGCCTCCAGCATTATCGTGGAAGAGCTGGAGTTAGGGAGTTGGGACACTGAAGAAGACAGTGAAATTATTGAGTGAGCCAACATGACCAGAGAGTAAAGGAGGCTGTGGAATATGAGGCTGAATATGTTGTATTAATTGTTAGTTGACAGCTATCAGTTTCGTGCAACCAAGCTTAGTGAAAATCATTTTCAAAACATTCACGTTTTGTCCAGTTGAATAATATTATCAGAATTTTAGAATTAAGATTTCAACAATATAAAAAACTGCTGTCCTTGTTCGTGAATGTCCTAGTGTTTAGTGTTTTAGTGTTTCCCCCTGGTGGTTAGTTTTCAAACTCTTAATGCTGAAGAACATCAAGGGTAAACTGATATTTCAGTTCTTGACCTGATTATGGTCCTGGTCCGATAACCAGCTACAGCTACTGTGTTTCATGGACTTATTCCGCCTCATCATCCTCCTTTGTTATTTTTACTATATCTCTTTCTCACTCACTTTTCCCTTTTTTATCATAACTTGCAACATGCATTTATAGTGCATGCTTTTTAGTATTTATTGTCTGATGATGACAGCTGTTTTTTTGTAACTCCCATCGTGGTCCTCTTCTTTCCTCCCAGGGATGTCGACCCTCGGGACATAGAGAAAGAGTTCTGCTCGTGCGCCAAAGAAAAGAGTAGACTGCACTTATATATATTTTTTCCACTCGTTTGTTATGATAGTCCAAGTCTTTCCCTTATTCCTTCATACTCTCCTTGTGCCACGTCTTATATACTGCAGGTCTTCATTACCTGGGAAGAGTTTCAGCTGTCATGGACAAATATGAAGGGAAAACAGTTAACTTAAAGAAACCGCAACACTCCGTGTTGAAGATAGGAGGGCTGGACCACACCATCTACAAAAGGGAAAACGCCATAGTGGAGGAGTGGGGAAACTTCTACCTTCCCAAGAAAGTAAAGATGGAGGTTGTTGGTGTAGTGGAGAGCTTCCCATGTCAGTCTGGCCAGCTCGTTTTGATGACCTGTGAGGATCAAAGGGTTGTTTGCCTATGATGGAGAGGAGCTGCATGTGGTGGCTTCCAGCCTGGGGGATGTCTTCAGCAAGGGCTTTGAGTATCCAGGGATCAAGACATTTTACAGAGGGGAGTCCTTCAAAGATATGGTGAGTGCGGTTGTAAATGTCACTTAGTAATAATCATTTACTGGGAACAAGAGTGGCGTTTTGACATCTCACAGCAGTGATTAATTAGATACTGACCAAGGATGTCTTGTGTGTAGTCTCAGAGTGACTGGGCGAAGGTGAGGAAGGGCAGTGTGGGGAAAAGGTTGGACCAAGCCCACCGAGATCTAGTGATGAAAGAGAAGAAATCATTCATGGAGTGTCTGGAAGTCATCCGGCATAAACGCAAGATGGCAGAAGCTGGCTCAAAAGGTTCTGCAGAATGACTGAGCTGAAACACTGCACAAGTAAGGTATACCAGATATGCCAAGGGTTGCTTACGATATACCTCAACATGTAATACATTTGTAGTGAATGATTTGTTGTTGTTTTTTTACAGATGCTGATCCTAGCCAAAGACAAAATCTTAAAACTTAAGGCAACGATGACATGTTATTAACATGCTGTTGTTCAGGATGATGATTTGAAAATCAAACCTAACCCGTGAGCCTGTTGCTGTTTGACACCCCACACCCCCACGCTTGCACAGACCTGCACTTTTTACAATTGTTACTCAGAACTGCACAACTGTAGCTACATTATTGCCACTAGTGTGCACTAACCTGTGTATTGCTTCATATTCTTGATATTTTCATATTCAACATATGACGGTTGTTCCACCGTGTAATCAATAAAGAGTTAATATATTCTCTATCCAAGTTTGTATCCGTGTTGTTTTCTCAACCAGCACGTTATGTTTTCACCACGTGCAGTTTTTCATTTCAGAGAGCCACATTCTCTGGGCAAGCTGGTCTCTGACCTTCGTTTCCATATTTTTTAGTCATAAGCATGTAATAACACTAATTGACAACCCACACACACTAAGGGGTGAGGGACCCTGAGGTTCGCTAAGGCTAAGTTCCCCGCTTGGACAGGTAAACCAGGTAAAAAGGGGCCACACGTCTAGCCTACAATCGGACAAGCCTATGATGGGATACGTTGTATGCACAAGGCCCAGAATAAAATACAAAAGGAAGATAAAAGAAAGAGGAAATGTAACCCCGAACTAAGGCAATAAAAACCACTAAGGCACAAGTTCTGCCCACAAGTTCTGCTCTCTGTATGCCTCTTCTTGAATCTTTTAAAATCTACAAGTTACAAAGACATGATTTTAATAAAGTACAAAACAAGAAAACATGAGGAATCTAAAATCACTTAAGGGTTGCAATACCTTTCAAGCTTCATCAGTATTGCTCATCACTCTCTGGGCTGAGGCAAATACTGTAGCTAGCAGCTATATCCCATAGATAGGCCTACAAATGGCCAGAGAGACCAGTTAACCACATAGAAACAAGGAGAATACAAAGTTTTACAAAGAATGCTAACCTGGTCAACCATTAGGTGAAAGGTTTGGGTTGAAACATACCATAATACTCTTGAAAACTGATGCTTGAAGCAGCAGTGAAATGTTTGTTACGTCGGTTACAAATAAATAAACTATAATAATCCTTATAGAGATATTATAGTATATAAAGTAGGATATGGTATTTCTTTGTATCTCCTATGGTATCACTATAAAATTCCTATAATATTTCTATAGGGACTGAGCTACTCAATAGTGAGTTTAAACAACAGCTCCTTTCAACAGTTCACCTGACAGTTGCCTAGTTCAGTGTTTGAAGTCTGAAAAATTAACTGATCAACAGGCAAGTACAGGCAAGTACTTACTATGATCAGTAGGGCAATGGTATAATAGTGTGGCGCATCTGTAATGTCAGAGAAACATAAAATCAACCTAAATATAACTGAACAGTCGATTTTAATAATGCACGAGACACTGACAAAAAAGTAGTTCAACTAATACACCCACAGCTTATGCTGTATCGCCTTTACTTACCGCCTTTACTGTATCGCCCCCCACTCACCCTAGTAGAGGTCAATATATGCCTGCTGAGTGAATTTGGTCAGTGTCACATCTTGCATTCTTAGAGGATTCAGGTTTTAGTTCAATCAAGAGAGACTTAATTTTTCTCAGTGAACAATTATTGTTTTGACACGTGCACAACAATGATGAAATATGATAAATCTTTGGCGAACAGACCCCACCCTGACGTCCTCATATTCATAAAAGGGGGTCGTGAAGCCGAGAGTAGAGTCGGATGTCCCCCGGTGGCGTCTGGGCACTGGTGGTGATAGATGAAGAGTGCTGAGATCTGGATGAGCAGAGGAGGAGGCTTCTCGTGAGGCCAGTCTCTTCCCTGTCACCTCTGGGGACAAACAGGTCCAGATATGTCAGCAAATAACCTTGAATTGATTATTAGGCTGTAGCCTAAGAGGAGACGTGAATTTCGTTCAGTGACATTTGCGAAACAAAAAGTGAAACGAAATCCCGGATAAAATCTTCTTCCTGCCGATGTAATACTCTTTCATTATTCATATATCATGCAGTAAACTGAAGCTGACTGTTTACAGTTGGCTACCGAATCATATTTAACCCGAAAATGTACCATAGAAAACACGTAAATTAACCACAGAATGTAACGTGTTATGTGTGCGCGCGTTCACGCGAAGCGGGGTCGGATTTTATTGGGGGTTAAAACAAAAGGTAAAACAGGTCAGTGGGACATCAATACATCATGAGCGTGAATGGTCGCGCGACCGTCAAGTTGTGAGTACTGCTGTTTTCTACAAAGTTACTGGCACAATGGATGATTGTGCCAGTAACTTTCTAAGCCTAATCCGATGGACAACGATGTCGACGGCAACAAAGGGCAGAGTGGGATAATCAAAGTGCGTTTGAACGCTGATTTATTCGCAAATAATTTGGAAACACATCCGGGGACAGGAGCAAACACAAAACTTCCAAGGCAACTCGCAGCAAAAGCGCTGATGGATAAAATAGACGATTTGCAAAGATCAAGAAACGCCAAATTAAACAAAGCAAGCAAACTAAAGGCAATTATTGCTGAACTAATGACTGACAGAGAATGTGAAAAAAGAAGTGAAATGCACATTTGACAAGTTCAAGCTGATGTGTAATGAAGTACAAAAAATGCAGGACACTTTGTTGGGTTTGTTGTCAGCTGAAGAAGCTGAAAAACATCAAATATGGTATAAAGCCAAGATGCTCAGTGTCAATTAATTCATGGATGAGGTTAACAAGTGGTTGACAAATTGTGATATTGCTGTTGGTGATGATGAAAATGAGTGTGAGCTGCAGCCTCATGACAGTATTGTTGGAACTAATACTACGTCGCGCAAATCATCAAGTCATGGGAGCAACCACAGCTCAAAGAGTGGCTGTTTGTCTGCTATCTCATCCAAACGCATTCAAGCTGAAGCAGAGAAAGCTGCACTTGAGGCCCGTGCTGCTGCTTTGCAGAAAAAACATGATTTGGAGGAGCAAGCTGAACAGCTACGGAGGAAAAAGGAACAGCTTGAACTTGATACTGAAATTGCAGCTTCCACTGCTAAATTAGCAGTGTTAATGAGCAACCATGGACAAAGTACAGTAACAAGTGGGATGGAATCATACACGAGGAAAGGTGCAAGACCTAAGAAAAAAAATGCAACTCTCAATCCTGATGCCAAATAATTTAATCCCTTACCAGAGACTGCAAGGAAAAACAGTGACTTGTCTTTAAAACAGGAAAATGTGCAAGCTCTTTCACAACCGTGTCAACAAGTATCTGAAGCAGTAACCAATATTCATTCATCAAAATTTCAAGCACATGGAGCAGCAACACAACTGTTGGATTCTGGTCTGTATATACCATCTTCTCATGACCAGGACAGTCATTTCTACAGTCTATTATACAAACAAAACCAGATAACAGAGCTCCTGGTGCAACAGCAAAATTCAGATTCTCTACCAATGAGAGAAATTCCAGTTTTTGATGGAGATCCTCTTTCATACAGAGCATCAGCACTGTGTGGGAGAAAAGACCAACAAGAAGGGAGATTGCCTGTATTTCCTTCAGCAGTACACAAGAGGGCAGCCACAACAACTTGTACAAAGTAGTGATGGGCAGAACAAATATTTTCAAAGAATCGATTCCTTCGAGTTGATACATGTAAATGAATCGAACCTTTCGAACCTTTCGAGTTTTGATTCTTTTTTTTGTATTTATATTTGTTATAATATGTTTACAACTTTGTTTCTTTTGTTGTTTTATATTAAGGCCCTTGTCACTGTGACACTTTGATTGTTATATTTGGTCATGCCCTGCTGTGAGCAGACATGCTTATATTTATTTCATTGTTGTTGTTTGTTTTGATATTTTTTTATGTTTGCCATTTTAATAAAGACGTTTGCAACTGTATAACGTTACATTTTTTTCTTTAATTCCTCCAATCTAAATCGGGCTGAAAAAGAGGTTTCTGAGGGATCAAGCCTTCCACTTTCAATATAAATCTTTCCTTGAGGATGTTATCAGCAAGGGATATGCTGAGAGAGTGCCACAACATCAGCTGAAGCAACCTGACGGCAAAGTATGGTACATTCCCCATCATGGGGTACGCCATCCAAAGAAAGAAACACTGCGGGTGGTGTTTGACTGTGGGTCTGAGTTCAAAGGAACATCTCTGAATAAACTGAACAAGAAAAAATTCTGTTGCAAGGCCTCAGTTTGACCAGCTCGCTGGTGGGAGTTCTGACAAGATTCAGACTAGAGCCAGTAGCAGTTATGGTTGATATTGAAGCTATGTACCATCAAGCCAGGGTTGAGGAGCACACAGACTTTCTGAGATTCTTATGGTGGCCACAGGGTGACATAAATCAAGAGCTGGTGGAGTAGACCAGTCTAGCTGGTAGAGTGATTGCAGGTGATTGAGACCGGGATGAGCACACATTTTTTTGAATGTGTAGCTATGCACACGCCTTTGTTCTGTTGTATTGCTTTATTATGAGAATAAACAGTCTTAAACGCTACAGAAGTCATCTGTATTGAGTTCACGCGTCCAAACTTAGTTTTCCCAGTCTGGCAATCCCTCAGTGACTTTGAGTAGCAATAGTCACCACACACTATATCAAAACACATTTGTTTATTTTTTTATTTCATTTTTTGCATTCATTTTTAGTGAATGAAAACAAATGTAACTAAATACATTCACTTTGTCTCAGTCCATCAATCATTTCCACAGTCCATTTGCTTTCTATCAATTCTCAATCAGTCTCTTGGGAGGTCTTCATTACGTATTTGGTCATAATGGTATTTTTTATGTTTTTGTTTTAGATAATTTATCCTACAGAAACTTTGGCCTAGAGTTTTCCTTGCTTTTGTCACCATAGAACCACATTGACATTAAGCTGTCAGAAGCTATTAGAGAGCACATACACATTTCACAGTGAATCAAAGCTGATTTATTATCTGCACACATATCTCAACATATCTCAAACCATTAGACAGTACAGTGATTAAGGTTTCTAGCAGTGAACACAGATTTAAAACCGCAGCGTGATTTTTACAGTTCACCCACTTGATTAGTGATGTGATCTATATGCCAACCTTCACATCTTACTCTATGCGTCATTCCAAATGTTGTCCCACATTTGGCTTGCAAGCTTATCTTTATTGTGAATAAGTACGAAAAGAAGATAAAATAATGTGATATAGAGTATTGACAGCTGTGATGAAAGGAATTCAAGTCAAAATCATATTTCAAGATTACGATATATTGCATATACAGCTATATACTATATACTTGCTCTGAATATGCTATAGTGAAAATCTATACTAAATGCACCTTTAACACTTTCATTGTGTGGTGGGGTAGAAATTGCCATTCCATTGAAACTTCACCTTGCGTAGAGAATATTTCAGATCTTTCAGAACATACTCCCTAACCTGGTTCTTCTTCTCCTCTGTGTAGTTCTCATGTCTTGGTAGTACTTGCTCTTTGACTCTTTCGTCGTTTTTGAGCAGGTTGCTCAGACTCTCAGCTTCAGCACAGTTCCCGGAGGGCCACTGCCTTTTGTCATCCGTGTGCAAACCAAACAAAACCCCACATGTATAGCAGGGAGGAAGAATCTCCCCAGTGCTGATGGCAAAACGCTTGGCACCTGACATGTCTGTGCTACGTTTATGGTTCCATTAAAGTCTGATTTCTTGGGTAGTTTCATACAGGACATCACTGCATCAGCTACACGACTGTCCCAGGTTCTCAGACAGGAGGCAGCAACCATGATTCTCCCAGGATTACGGCCAGACGCCGACATGGAGACTCCGTAGTACTTGACTGAATTTGGTGTCTGGGAGTTCTGGGAGACACAGAGGGCTGGAGGAGACCAGATGCTTTGTTCTACCGCTCTCGATCTTCAGCTGTTCAATGAACTGTTGTAGCCTCGTTTTTATTTCGTTCTCATCATTTACTCCAGGAAGCCTGACAACCTGAAATGAACCACAGATATTATCAAGTTGTCAGTTTACAACATTTAAAACCCCCAAAGAGGATCCGATGATGCTTTGATATTTGATATTTGAATCTAAAATGTGGAAATGCGTGGCCTCAATGACTTTTACAGTTTTTACAATGGGTTTGGGGAGGGCGTTCATAATAGGTTGCAATGAAGAGTTTCTTCAGCTCTATGAATTATTACAGACTTTTTATATTGCAGAAGTTTTTTATATTACATTGATTGCTGTAGTGCCACTATGACTAATAGCTCTGTACTGTGGTGGGTATTGTTTGGCATGTGACTGGAACTCTGTGCAAAATTTGGTGGGTTTTCATGCATGGGACGGCAGTTTTGGTAAGGCGAAGAAGAAGAAAAAGAAGAAGAGCCCCCAAATATTCATAAACTTTTAAATGCAAGGGTGTTGAGGCAAGATAGCATTTAAGGAAATGTGTTATCCTCCATAGATCATAGTCTCACCAGGTCTAGCACACAGGAGAATGGAGTCCGCTTGGGTACCTCAGAGGAGTAACAGTCAAATGGTCGAGGGAATATCTCGGTTCAAGTCTTTATACATCTGGTCATCACTCACAATGAGGTCTGGGGGATATGGGGGCGTTTGGATTATCCCCATGAAGAAGATGCTGTGAAGTATCTGTTCAATTGTGCAGCAGATTCAAGAGAAGAAGTGTGTGGATTAGGCTGAAGTATGCCTATAGCATTATGTACCACAAAAAATAAATCGGATAACCGTCATACAGGACACACCTCATCCACTAACACAGTCGCGTCTTCTGCAGTCCTATTTAACTCCAGCACTTCCACGATAATGCTGAAGGCAATGGTTCTGAAACTGTCTTCACTCTCCAGGAACATCTCACAACTAAAATGGTAATGATAAAGTTCAGGGCATCAAAAAACAACAACACAACGTAGTGATAACTGCCATGCATTGTTGAGACTCACTCACCTCTGCTGGTCTGGAGTGGTAGCCTGTTGCAACGATCATTGGAAAGATGACAACGATTAAACATTTTCACCGATAACCACAATTATCAATCGGTAACACAGAGGAGACAGGGCTCTGTTTACAACTTGAACAACTGCAGATGAATTATACTTCGTACACGGACCGACAACAGTGTTAAAACATTTAGAAAAGGACGACACAGAAGAATACACTCACCATGGCCACGACGAGAAGTAATCTGATAGTAGATCACAAACAAGGAAAGGACAAATGGAAATGCATCACATGATTTACATTCGTGATAGTGGTGGGGCCTGGACAATGTTCATCATGGGATGGTTTCTGCAGCATGGAAACGGTGGTCAGATACCAGCCTGCCCAGAGAATGTGGCTCTCTGAAATGAAAAAGTGCACGTGGTGAAAACTGGTTGAGAAAACAACACGGATACAAACTTGGATAGAGAATATAGTAAGTCTTTATTGATTACACGGTGGAACAACCGTCACATGTTGAATATAAAAATATCAAGAATATGAAACAATACACAGCTTAGTGCACACTAGTGGCAATAAAGTAGAGTTTGGTTTTCAATAACAGCCTGTCAATGAATGTAATCTGAAAGTAGATCGGAAACAAGGAAAGGACATATGGAAATTAATCACGTCATAAAGCAAACTGGCACGGACTTGAGTACATTACAGTACATTAGGAGATGCTTTTATCCAAAGCGACTTACAATAAGTGCATTCAACGTAGGTAGGCAAAGGAACTTATCGTCATTATGAAATCGTAAGTGCATCTTCCTCCCACCCACCCACCCCCCTTTTTTTTAGGGTTGGAGGCAAAAGTTTGAATGTGCAGATGAAAGCAGCTTTAGCAGCAGAGAGAAAGGAAGAAAAAGCAGAAAGGAGAGACTGGAAGGTAAGATGGTCCTCCGGGAGTTTGCCATTTCTCCATTTGCGCTCAGCCATTATCAGGCTCCGTCTCTCAGTACGCAGTGAGTCCTTCAACCAAGGGGCAGGTGGAGTTCTGCGTGCAGGATCGTCCACATTCTTGACAGTAGTGGGGCCTGGAGGATGTTCATCATAGGGGTGGTTTCTGCAACCTTTCTGCAACTAGACAGCATGAATTCTTTTGTCTGACCCCGGTGCTCTGTCCTAATGGACCTTGATCACTTAATTATAGTAACTATACAAACTAACAAATAACTATAGTAATCCTGTGGCACATTTTTAGAAGGATACTATACAAATGTCACAGCAAAACTGAGTCCCTATAGAGATATAATGATACCATAAGAGAAAATACCATAAAGGCTATACTAGAAGCTACTATAAGATCATGATTAAACTCACTATTGAGTAGCTCAGTCCCTATAGAAATATTATAGGAATTTTATAGTGATACCATAGGAGATACAAAGAAATACCATATCCTACTTTACATACTATAATATCGCTATAAGGATTATTATAGTTTATTTATTGAAACCAAAAAATATGGAAACGGAGGTCAGATACCAGCCTGCCCAGAGAATGTGGCTCTCTGAAATGAAAAACTGTGCACGCGGTGAAAGATAATGTGCTGGTTAAGAAAACAACACGGATACAAACTTGGATAGAGAATATAGTAACTCTTTATTGATTACACCATCACATGTTGATCCATTCAGGATTCAGGATTGGCCCACAGCAATATACAAGCGACAAAATATCAAGAATATGAAACAATACACAGCTTAGTGCACACTAGTGGCAATAAAGTAGCCATAGGAGTGTACAGTTGTGCAGTTCTGAGTAACACAGTGCAAAGAGAAATTGTAAAAAGTGCAGGTGTGTGCAAGTGCATGGGGGATGGGGGGTGTCAGCCTGGCAGGCCTGGCTGGCAGCAGGCTCACGGGTTAGGTTCGGTTTTCACATCATCATCCTGAACAACAGCATGTCAATAGCAGTTTGATGTCATCGTTGCCTTAAGTTTTAACATTTTGTCTTTGTCTAGGATCAGCATCTGTAAAAAAACAACAAAAAAAACAATAACAAAGCATTTACTACAAATGTATCACATGTCGAGGTATATCGTAAACAACAACCTTTTTTGTCTCATGAGCCACATACCCAGCTTCTGCCATCTTGCGTGTATGCCGGATGACTTCCAGACACTCCATGAATGATTTCTTCTCTTTCATCACTAGATCTCGGTGGTCTTGGTCCAACCTTTTCCCCACACTGCCCTTCCTCACCTTCGCCCAGTCACTCTGAGACTACACACAAGACATCCTTGGTCAGTATCTAATCAATCACTACTATGAGATGTCAAAACTCTCTTGTTCCCAATAAATGATTATTACCTAAGTGACATTTACAACCGCACTCACCATATCTTTGAAGGACTCCCCTCTGTAAAATGTCTTGATCCCTGGATACTCAAAGCCCTTGCTGAAGACATCCCCCAGGCTGGAAGCCACCACATGCAGCTCCTCTCCATCATAGGCAAACAACCCTTGATCCTCACAGGTCATCAAAACAAGCTGGCCAGACTGACATGGGAAGCTCTCCACTACACCAACAACCTCCATCTTTACTTTCTTGAGAAGGTAGAAGTTTCCCCACTCCTCCACTATGGCGTTTTTCCCCTTTGTAGATGGTGTGGTCCAGCCCTCCTATCTTCAACACGGAGTGTTGCGGTTTCTTTAAGGGAACTGTTTTCCCTTCATATTTGTTCACGACAGCTGAAACTCTTCTCAGGTAATGAAGACCTGCAGTATATAAGACGTGGCACAAGGAGAGTATGAAGGAATAAGGGAAAGACTTGGATTATCATAACAAACAAGTGGAAAAAATATATATCAGTGCAGTCTACCCTTTTCTTTGGCGCACGAGCAGAACTCCTTTCTCTATGTCCTGAGGGTCGACATCCCTGGGAGGAAAGAAGAGGACCACGATGGGAGTTACAAAAAAACAGCTGTCATCATCAGACAATAAATACAAAAAAGCATGCACTATAAATGCATGTTGCAAGTTATGATAAAAAAGGGAAAAGTGAGTGAGAAAGAGATACAGTAAAAACAACAAAGGAGGATGATGAGGCGGAATAAGTCCATGAAACACAGTAGCTGTAGCTGGTTATCGGACCAGGACCATAATCAGGTCAAGAACTGAAATAAGTGAACTGAAATATCAGTTTACCCTTGACGTTCTTCAGCATTATGAACAAGAGTTTGGAAACGAACTACCAGGGGGAAACACTAAATGTTGGCTCACTCAATCATTTCATTGACAAATAACACAGTCGCATCTTCTTCAGTGTCCCAATTTAACTCCAGCTCTTCCACGATAATGCTGGAGGCACTGGTTTCACTGTCTTCACTCTTCAGGAACATCTCACATCTAAAATGGTAATGATAAAGTTCAGGGCATCAAAAAACAACAACAGCACAACGTAGTGATAACTGCCATGCATTGTTGAGACTCACTCACCTCTGCTGGTCCGGAGCGGTAGCCTGTTGCAACGATCATTGGAAAGATGACAACGATTAAACATTTTCACCGATAACCACAATTATCAATCGGTAACACAGAGGAGACAGGCGACAACAGTGTTAAAACATTTGGAAAAGAAGAATACACTCACCATGACCACGAGAGAAGTAATCTGAGAGTAGTTCACTAACAAGGAAAGGAAATTGTGTCGCTGTAAATCATGTGATACATTTCCATATGTCCCTTCCTTGTATTGTGTCCTTTCCATATGTCCTTTCAGGATGTGGATGGAGGTTGGGCTCTTTAAAAGAAAACACTTTTCTTTGTTACCAAACATGTCACACTATATCAAAACACATTTGTTTCTTTTTTTATTTCATTTTTTGCATTCATTTTTAATGAATGAAAACAAATGTAACTAAATACATTCACTTTGTCTCAGTTCATCAATCATTTCCACAGTCCATTTGCTTTCTATCAATTCTCAATCAATCTCTTGGGAGGTCTAACAGTCCTTTTTGGCCTACTGCTGTTTTCATCTGGTGAGCTTACAGTAGCTGCAGTGCCATTCGACAGACTGGCGGTTCTGTTCTTTGCCTGAGGTGAGTGGCACTATACCAGCGTAATTCTGATGGTTATCAGTCCTCTGAGCGATTGGTCTGAGTCTGAGTTTCTTCTCAGTGACAATCCATTCTCTGTTTGAATTTTGTATTGTTTATTTTTTCACCAAGCTTGGTTTCACTATAAGCAAGACACTGGTGGCTGTCAACTGACGACTGTTTACAAGACAAAGACCTTACATGTTATTTTCTACTGTGTTCATAATTTTCTGCCATTGTCTCAGGGTTTTGTGTTGTCCGATTTCTTTTGCACTTATCAAGGCACTTTTCGGTTACTTTAGTCTTTTACTATTACATATTGTAGTATAAAAGATAATTATTATAAATAATTTGCACGACTTGAAGTCCCTTAACTTACCTTAACTAAGCATGTTTCATTACAACAAATGTCCATTCAGCTCCGCAAATACAAATAAAGGCCTTTTCATTTATTTAAATACACTGATGATACCTTAGTACAGTGTTTCCCAACCTTTTCCCCTCTGTGGCACACTTTCCAAATTTACAGAATCTCATGGCACACCGCTCTCAAAAACACGCACGTGTGCGCACACGCACACACACACAGCTTACTAGTCAAGTAAACATGACTTAGGTAGGTAGGTAGTAGGGTTGGGCGATATGACTAAAAATCAATATCGTGATTATTTCAAACTTTTACCTCCATTACGATTAATGAACGATTATTTTATTTGTTTTGTTTTATTTTGAAATGTGTTTTATTTTGAAATTGACCGGATGCTCTATGCCGTTCCTGTGTCTGACTTCCTGCCCGGCTTGACACATTCGCTCGCGCCTCGCAAAAAACGAACGGTCTGAACACGCCGTTATTGCACGGGGCGGAGGGACGTGACTGAATAACACGTAGTATTTTTTAAGGGGACAGTTCATGAACGCAGTATTGGGTAAAGTATTTGGCCCATTCATTCACGGGAAAGTGATGTTACGTCTGATGCGCGCACACACACACATACTCACACTGGTTGCTTTGTTAACTGGCGCTTCTAGAAGTTCCTCGTTCTTGTAGCCTAAATAACAATCGAAATTTTGAAAATTTGCCAATTCGCAATTACGATTACAAACACGATAATCACCCACCCCTAGTAGGTAGGTACTTTATTAATCCCCGAGGGGACATTTCTTAGTCACAGAAAAAAAAAAAAAAAGAAAAGTACTGACTGACGTGCCAACATTAATGTTCTCTCTGGGTTCTTTAATTAAACAATCAGAATTTGAATGACATTTATTTGTTTTTGTAAATGGGATTTGTTAATTGAAGTGTTTACATTTTTTTTTTTAAGTTTAAAGGATTTCACACGGCACACCTGACCTCGCCTGACGGCACACCGGTTGGGAAACGCTGCCTTAGTACATGTTTGCTTGATTTTTGGTATAGCTCCCCCTGGAGAAAAATGCACCAGCCGCCACTGCTTGGTGCGCACCAAATCAATTTACACATTTTATCCTGAGTGATGACACGAGTCGCTTACGTTGAGCGTCCCTGAGCAGTATTAGATGATTAGAATCACTCAGCACCTAGAGGATAGAATATCATGGAATTCTGTTTTGAAGGGGAAAATGGATCTTAGTCCTTACAGGGGCATTTAGTGTAATTGATTTTCAAAGAAGGATTTTTGCAAGTGTCCTTACTTCATTAGGTATTTGGTCATAATGGTATTTTTTTTGTTGTTGATAATTTATCCAATAGAAACTTTGGCCTAGAGTGTTCCCTGCTTTTGTCACCATAGAACCACATTGACATTAAGCTGTCAGGGTCAAGCTATTAGAGAGCACATACACATTTCACAGTGAATCAAAGCTGATTTATTATCTGCACAACCTCACACATATCTCAAGCCGTTAGACAGTACAGTGATTAGGGTTTCTAGCAGTGAACACAGATTTAAAACCGCAGCGTGATTTTTACAGTTCACCCACTTGATTAGTGATGTGATCTATATGGCAACCTTCACATCTTACTCTATGTGTCATTCCAAATGTTGTCCCACATTTGGCTTGCAAGCTTATCTTTATTGTGAATAAGTACGAAAAGAAGATAAAATAATGTGATATAGAGTATTGACAGCTGTGATGAAAGGAATTCAAGTCAAAATCATATTTCAAGATTACGATATATTGCATATACAGCTATATACTGTATACTTGCTCTGAATATGCTATAGTGAAAATCTTACTAAATGCACCTTTAACACTTTCATTGAGTGGTGGGGTAGAAATTGCCATTCCATTTAAACTTCACCTTGCGTAGAGAATATGTCAGATCTTTCAGAACATACTCCCTAACCTGGTTCTTCTTCTCCTCTGTGTAGTTCTCATGTCTTGGTAGTACTTGCTCTTTGACTCTTTCGTCGTTTTTGAGCAGGTTGCTCAGACTCTCAGCTTCAGCACAGTTCCCGGAGGGCCACTTGTTTTTTGTGTCATCCGTGTGCAAACCAAACAAAACCCCACATGTATAGCAGGGAGGAAGAATCTCCCCAGTGCTGATGCAAAACGCCTGGCACCTGACATACTGTGCTACGTTTATGGTTCCATTAAAGTCTGATTTATTGGGTAGTTTCATACAGGACATCACTGCATCAGCTACACGACTGTCCCAGGTTCTCAGACAGGAGGCAGCAACCATGATTCTCCCAGGATTACGGCCAGACGCCGACATGGAGACTCCGTAGTACTTGACTGAATTTGGTGTCTGGGAGTTCTGGGAGACACAGAGGCTGGAGGAGACCAGATGCTTTGTTCTACCGCTCTCGATCTTCAGCTGTTCAATGAACTGTTGTAGCCTCGTTTTTATTTCGTTCTCATCATTTACTCCAGGAAGCCTGACAACCTGAAATGAACCACAGATATTATCAAGTTGTCAGTTTACAACATTTAAAAACCCCAAAGAGGATCCGATGATGCTTTGATATTTGATATTTGAATCTAAAATGTGGAAATGCGTGGCCTCAATGACTTTTACAGTTTTTACAATGGGTTTGGGGAGGGCGTTCATAATAGGTTGCAATGAAGAGTTTCTTCAGCTCTATGAATTATTACAGACTTTTTATATTGCAGAAGTTTTTTATATTACATTGATTGCTGTAGTGCCACTATGACTAATAGCTCTGCACTGTGGTGGGTATTGTTTGGCATGTGACTGGAACTCTGTGCAAAATTTGGTGGGTTTTCATGCATGGGACGGCAGTTTTGGTAAGGCGAAGAAGAAGAAAAAGAAGAAGAGCCCCCAAATATTCATAAACTTTTAAATGCAAGGGTGTTGAGGCAAGATAGCATTTAGAAAATGTGTTATCCTCCATAGATCATAGTCTCACCAGGTCTAGCACACAGGAGAATGGAGTCCGCTTGGGTACCTCAGAGGAGTAACAGTCAAATGGTCGAGGGAATATCTCGTTCAAGTCTTTCAACATCCGTTTATCACTCACAATGAGGTCTGGGGGATATGGGGGCGTTTGGATTATCCCCATGAAGAAGATGCTGTGAAGTATCTGTTCAATTGTGCAGCAGATTCAAGAGAAGAAGTGTGTGGATTAGGCTGAAGTATGCCTATAGCATTATGTACCACAAAAAATAAATCGGATAACCGTCATATACGACACACCTCATCCACTAACACAGTCGCGTCTTCTGCAGTATTATTTAACTCCAGCACTTTCACGATAATGCGTAAGGCAGTGGTTCTGAAACTGTCTTCACTCTTCAGGAACATCTCACATCTAAAATGGTAATGATAAAGTTCAGGGCATCAAAAAACAACAACAGCACAACGTAGTGATAACTGCCATGCATTGTTGAGACTCACTCACCTCTGCTGGTCCAAAGCGGTAGCCTGGTGCAACGATCATTGGAAAGATGACAACGATTAAACATTTTCACCGATAACCACAATTATCAATCGGTAACACAGAGGAGACAGGCGACAACAGTGTTAAATCATTTGAAAAAGGACGACACAGAAGAATACACTCACCATGGCCATGACGAGAAGTAATCTGAAAGTGGATCACAAACAACGAAATTTTGAGTAAATTGGCAGGGTGGGGCCTGGAGGATGTTCGTCATGGGGTGGTTTTTGCAACTAGACAGCATGAATTCTTTTGTCTGACCCCGGTGCTCCGTCCTAATGGACCTTGATCACTTAGGAAAATAACTGTAGTAATCCTGTGGTACATTTTTAGAAGGATACTATACAAATGTCACAGCAAAACTGAGTCCCTATAGAGATATTATAATGATACCATAAGAAAGAATACCATAAAGGCTATACTAGAAGCTACTATAAGATCATGATTAAACTCACTATTGAGTAGCTCAGTCCCTATAGAAATATTATAGGAATTTTATAGTGATACCATAGGAGATACAAAGAAATACCATATCCTACTTTACATACTATAATATCTCTATATGGATTATTATAGTTTATTTATTGAAACCAAAAAATATGGAAACGCAGGTCAGATACCAGCCTGCCCAGAGAATGTGGCTCTCTGAAATGAAAAACTGCACGTGGTGAAAACATAACGTGCTGGTTGAGAAAACAACACGGATACAAACTTGGATAGAGAATATAGTAACTCTTTATTGATTACACGGTGGAACAACCGTCACATGTTGAATATAATATATATAATATATATAAATATCAAGAATATGAAACAATACACAGGTTAGTGCACACTAGTGGCAATAAAGTAGCTACAGTTGTGCAGTTCTGAGTAACAATTGTGAAAAGTGCAGGTGTGTGAACACGCATGGGGTGTGGGGTGTCAAACAGCAGCAGCAGGCTCACGGGTTAGGTTTGGTTTTCACATCATCATCCTGAATAACAGCATGTCAATAGCAGTTTGATGTCATCGTTGCCTTAAGTTTTACGATTTTGTCTTTGGCTAGGATCAGCATCTGTAAAAAAACAACAACAAATCATTCACTACAAATGTATTACATGTCGAGGTATATCGTAAGCAACCCTTGGCATATCAGGGGCCAAATGTATAAATCTCTGTGTAGATTTAGGTGTAGAAACCTGTGTACGCACAAAACAGGAAACATGCATACGCTCAGATGTATAAAACCCCACGTCTGCTCCCACGTGTTTTTTCTTCATACATCTCAATCATCCTTAAATTGTGTGCACGTGCACGTGCCTTCTGACCATGCCCACAATTTACTATAAATGGCTTCCAACACACCCCCAACTGCCTGGTTTGCATATAAAGGGCCAGCATTTAATTTAGTTTTGAGGAGAAACAGCGGAAGCATTTAAGAAGAAGTAGAAGAAAAGAAGCGCAATTTTACAATGTGAACTTGAAATAATGGTTGATCAAAATGACAGAAGAAAACGCGTATTATTTAGAAGCCTAAGCTCTGGCATTACTGACCAAATGAAACAAGTAGAATGGCAGAAAGTAACTGAAACCATCTCCCTTTTAAAAGCCCAATGCAACGCTCTACCACATTACAGCGCGTCTGTTGTGCACTCTGGGGGTTTGTACATGGCATAACCGTGGCTTCAATGCATACCCATTGTCACCTGAGGGTATCAAATATTATATACATATTATACAAAACAATATTATATACATATATTACATTTGGGGAACCGGATATCGCTGCAAATTGCATTTGATGTTGGCCTGTTCAGCTGCTGTGTGGGAACCTGATATATCGATTACTCAAAGTAATTATGCCACCCCACGCCATGGGCATGATCCGGCTCAGGGCAGCTCAGGATATCCCTGATCAGTGGCGGCTCGTCCATTGGGGCGCTAGGGGCGGCGCCCCACTTGATTTGATGGAGAAGACAAAATATTTTAAAAAATATATATATATACTGTATATATTTTAATCTGTACACATTTCATAGATTGTATTTATAATTCATATAAATGTGTTCTTGTCAATACGTGTATATTGAATCATTGGCTTTGGTTGGTTTGCGGACTTCATTACCGTCTCTGTTGCTCTGGG
This sequence comes from Hoplostethus mediterraneus, assembly GCA_034670385.1. Taxonomy (NCBI): domain Eukaryota; kingdom Metazoa; phylum Chordata; class Actinopteri; order Trachichthyiformes; family Trachichthyidae; genus Hoplostethus; species Hoplostethus mediterraneus. The sequence continues at coordinate 562,801 of JAXDDW010000028.1, read as the reverse complement.
GCGCCGAGTTGTACATCCCTCACACACTACATTGACATGCATTGTCACCTAGTGGGTGTTGGAAGGACTGCACTTTAGCTTGAGGTCTATGACAGCATTTGGGGCGCTGGACGGAACGCCCCGGCCATTCTCATTTAACCCCATTCAAATGAACATTATGAGCATTATGAAAACAGAAGTAAGCATAGTCTTGATGAATTGAACAAATATATATATATTTGCATACTATAATAAAGAAAAGCATTATAAAATCAGGAATAACTGGTTATATGCAAAAAGTATGACTTGATTTAACTTCATTCATCCCATAATGATGATTGCCGCCTGCCGTGCGCCCGCGGCCAGTGGGATCCGCGGCATTCGTTAACATGGGAGCGGAAGTGAAGCGCAGCAGCAGCGCGTCGCGTGCGCGTCCGCTTGCGCGTCCGGTGGGTACGGGGCGTCACTCTATGATCTCTGTGTCTGTCAGGACCCGCCCCACTTAGTCAGCCAATCACCGGCCGCCACTGTCCGTCCCTGATCTGTCCGCAAGCTTCAGCTGAAACGTCCCCGTCACTAAAAACCCGATTGTTGTCAATACCTGTAGATGGACGGGGATGGCAGGGTTCTCCGAGAGTGCCGTTCCAACACAGGGCCCAGTTCAGCACACAATTAGAAGAGAACAGCTCTTGGAAATCCAAAGCGGCACATTAGCCAGTCATCATCATGGACCAGAAAACCAGTACGGTCTCTGAAGACTCGTTCTAAATTGCGCAATAGCAATATCTTCCAGCAACAGTATCATTTGGCACAGCCATTACGCACGGCTACAGCCTTTATATAGTGTAGGTTATTCTTACTCCCCAATAATACGCGACAGAATAATAATATTTATTTATATAAAGATCATGTATTTATATGTTTATGTATATAAAGATCATTATCGTTATAATTATAATTATTATCATGCATAGTGACAAAGATATTTACTCAAGATAGAATGAAATGAAGGCTTGTCAAAAAAAGGTTGTTAACCACTCATGCATCACTATATAATCATAGTGGATGTTTTTTTTAAACTATAGATTACATCCTAACACAATGTAGTGAAAGAAAAAAGCTCCAAATAAAATGTCACCCAAATTCACACTTTTATGATCCTTTTTTGGATACAAACTCGAAAAATGCATTTGGTACGCATGGTGTTCAGGATGCGTACCGGTACACACATTCTCGCTGCCCGTGGATTTTTATACATTTGGAAACTTGCGTGGAAAGTGGCGGTGTGAAAGATGCGTATCGGTATGCACATTCTCGGCGTCTGTGGATTTTTATACATTTGAAACCTGCGTGGAAAGTGACGTAAGTACACTTTTCGTGCGTAGGCATGGTTTATACATTTGGCCCCTGGTATACCTTACTTGTGCAGTGTTTCAGCTCAGTCATTCTGCACAACCTTTTGAGCCAGCTTCTGCCATCTTGCGTGTATGCCGGATGACTTCCAGACACTCCATGAATGATTTCTTCTCTTTCATCACCAGATCTTGGTGGGCTTGGTCCAACCTTTTCCCCACACTGCCCTTCCTCACCTTCGCCCAGTCACTCTGAGACTACACACAAGACATCCTTGGTCAGTATCTAATCAATCACTGCTATGAAATGTCAAAACGCCACTCTTGTTCCCAGTAAATGATTATTACATTTACAAAAGTGACATTTACAACCGCACTCACCATATCTTTGAAGGACTCCCCTCTGTAAAATGTCTTGATCCCTGGATACTCAAAGCCCTTGCTGAAGACATCCCCCAGGCTTGAAGCCACCACATGCAGCTCTTCTCCATCATAGGCAAACAACCTTTGATCCTCACAGGTCATCAAAACGAGCTGGCCAGACTGACATGGGAAGCTCTCCACTACACCAACAACCTCCATCTTTACTTCATTGGAAAGGTAGAAGTTTCCCCACTCCTCCACTATGGCGTTTTCCCCTTTGTAGATGGTGTGGTCCAGCCCTCCTATCTTCAACACGGAGTGTTGCGGTTTCTTTAAGGGAACTGTTTTCCCTTCATATTTGTCCACGACAGCTGAAACTCTTCTCAGGTAATGAAGACCTGCAGTATATAAGACGTGGCACAAGGAGAGTATGAAGGAATAACGGAAAGACTTGGATTATCATAACAAACAAGTGGAAAAAATATATATCAGTGCAATCTACCCTTTTCTTTGGCGCACGAGCAGAACTCTTTCTCTATGTCCTGAGGGTCGACATCCCTGGGAGGAAAGAAGAGGACCACGATGGGAGTTACAAAAAAACAGCTGTCATCATCAGACAATAAATACTAAAAAGCATGCACTATAAATGTATGTTGCAAGTTATGATAAAAAAGGGAAAAGTGAGTGAGAAAGAGATATAGTAAAAATAACAAAGGAGGATGATGAGGCGGAATAAGTCCATGAAACACAGTAGCTGTAGCTGGTTATCGGACCAGGACCATAATCAGGTCAAGAACTGAAATAAGTGAACTGAAATATCAGTTTACCCTTGACGTTCTTCAGCATTATGAACAAGAGTTTGGAAACTAACTACCAGGGGGAAACACTAAATGTTGGCTCACTCAATCATTTCATTGACAAATAACACAGTCGCATCTTCTTCAGTGTCCCAATTTAGCTCCAGCTCTTCCACGATAATGCTGGAGGCACTGGTTTCACTGTCTTCACTCTCCAGGAACATCTCACGTCTAAAATGGTAATGATAAAGTTCAGGGCATCAAAAAACAACAACAGCACAACCATGGGCGCGGGAAGGGGGGTGCTGAGGGTGCTGCAGCACCCCCTAGTGGCAAGCAGGCGGAGCTCCTCTGCCTGCAAAAAGTGTTGTCTTTTTTAAAAATTATTATTTAAATGATCATTTGAAACTATATAGCACATTATTTTGCTTCAGGGAAGAAAAATAGATGTGGAAAAAAGTTTTTGTTAGTTTCTAGTAGGCTACTTTTAGTGATCGCATGTAGATGCTAGGGGTTCACCACACATCAGTACGCAAGTTAACGTGACACACAACACAAGTGACAAGAAACGAATCTCGGAATTCTTTCTCCGAGAGAAAGTGTAGCCATGGCCACACACCCGGAGCAGTTGATAAAAAAGACCACTGCTTCATTACCAGTCCACTTCTTGACAGAATAACGTTAGCGGTGCTCTGTAGTCTAGCAAGCCGTCCTAACGTTACCCTGCCAGTCTGCACTGATATTAGAGGAGCCGTAACAAGTGCAGCAACTTCGCTGCTGGACTTTAGTTATATTTCGTCATATGCCATCAAAGGGGGAAATGCGACATGTAAATATGTCAAAATGCGGGACTTTCATGCACAAATCAGCCTAAAAACAATGTTGTAACATAACTAACTAGCAAAGTACAGACATCGGCATATTAGCGATTTTTTGTTATGCTTGTTATAAAGAAACGGTCTATAATACATTGAAACGACATGAAACTAACACCCCTGAACGGAAGTCCACATCTGGGGTCTACAAATAGGTAAGACATGCATTATTAATAATTTTTGGTCATTTGCTGCCGCCATGCAGAATCTGTGTAATATGTAGCCAGGAATTAGCAATGCCTTGATAGCCTACTTCAATGACTGTAAATTCCAACACATTGTTGGTAAAATAATATGTTACATCTTTGTAGTGTGTTTGTGTCAGCACCCCCACTCAAAATACCTTCCCGCGCGCCTGAGCACAACGTAGTGATAACTACCATGCATTGTTGAGACTCACTCACCTCTGCTGGTCTGGAGTGGTAGCCTGTTGCAACGATCATTGGAAAGATGACAACGATTAAACATTTTCACCGATAACCACAATTATCAATCGGTAACACAGAGGAGACAGGCGACAACAGTGTTAAAACATTTGGAAAAGGACGACACAGAAGAATACACTCACCATGGCCACAACGAGAAGTAATCTGAAAGTAGATCACAAACAAGCAAAAGGAAAGGACATGAGGAAATGCATCATATGATTTACATTCTTGATAGTGGTAGGACCTGGACAATGTTTATCAATGCTGGTCCATTGGGGCACTAGGGGCGGCGCCCCACTTGCAGCAGTTAAAAGATCAAAGCCCTGTTGTTTGTGCACTTGACTCGGCTACTGCTTTTTCAGAGCACATTATGAAAACAGAAGTAAGCATAGTCTTAATTAATTGAACAAATATATATATATGCATACTATAATAAAGAAAAGCATTATAAAAACGGGAATAACTGGTTATATGCAAAAAGTATGACTTGATTTAACTTAATTCATCCCATAATGATGATTGTCTCTGTTCCCTTTTTCACTATGGCCTATATTAAAATAAAATATGTATTAAAATAATTAATAACACTAGTAAAACTATTAGTAGGTTGAAAAACATTCATATGTGGTGATATGATGCAGATATTGGGCATAGACAATGTTTTTCTATGAGGTGCGCGCGTGCACAAAAGCGGGCGGGCAGTTTTTTTTTCCGCCATGAGCGGAAAAATCAGCTCCACGTCCACGAGCCGTTCGCCCGCCTGCCGTGCACCCGCGGCATTCGGTACTGTCGCTACTCTAGCCGCTAGAGTCAAGACTAGTGACGATTCTATTACCGTAATACCTGGTAGTAACAGAGCTGTGTGGGTGCAAATAAACCTTTTTTTCCCCCCAATACCTGAAAGTGGGGGGACAAAAAGTCTCGGTGTCCCCCCTATTCCGGCGCCAGTGGTGTGACTGGAACTCTCTGCAAAATCTGATGGTTTTTCATGCATGGGACGGCAGTTTTGGTAAGGCGAAGAAGAAGAAAAAAGAAGAAGAGCCCCCAAATAGTCATAAACTTTTAAATGCAAGGGTGTTGAGGCAAGATAGCATTTAGGAAATGTGTTATCCTCCACAGATCATAGTCTCACCAGGTCTAGCACACAGGAGAATGGAGTCCGCTTGGGTACCTCAGAGGAGTAACAGTCAAATGGTCGAGGGAATATCTGGTTCAAGCCTTTCAACATCTGGTCATCACTCACAATGAGGTCTGGGGGATATGGGGGCGTTTGGATTATCCCCATGAAGAAGATGCTGTGAAGTATCTGTTCAATTGTGCAGCAGATTCAAGAGAAGAAGTGTGTGGATTAGGCTGAAGTATGCCTATAGCATTATGTACCACAAAAAATATATAGGATAACCGTCATACAGGACACTACTTTACGTACTATAATATCTCTATAAGGATTGTAACGAAGCGCATTTCGTTACGTGTACATATTACACATGTGGTTAACTATTTATTTGCACAACTCTTGAGCCAAGGCAATAACTGCACATTGCACTTTAGTCACGATAGCACTTTATTTGCCAAGATTTGCACAGTACATTTTGCACCTCTTTTATGGATATTTAAATTACTCTATTTATTGAATGGGTAATGAGCTTTTAGGAAACCTCCTGGCCGCGGTTGGTTGCGTGCCGTCGGGCGGGTGCGGGAGTGCGCACTCGGCTCCACCTGCAAGAGGAGAGGAAAGTTAAGCTCCGCCAAAATGGTGCACATAATTGAGAGATTAAACCGTAAGCAGTGCAGAAGTATTTGGGAATATGGGTGTGTGCAATATCGTTAACTGGTAAGGGTGTAAGTTGGTGCAATAGTGATAAAAAATGAGTTGTTTGTGTTTAACACTTACCTGTCCGGTCCTTTGTCTGCTCCAGGGTGCGCAGCCAAAAGATTCCCCCGGGGGCACAGCACCGTCATAAACGTTCCGGGAGAGACCAAGTGGCAGAACAGGAAGTGGGGGGATGTCAAATCGGGGTGTATGTTCTATATATTGTAAATATGTATTATATGTGTATTTGGGGTTAGCGTAGCAGCAAAATGAATTATTGTAAATAGTGTGTATTAGGAGTAAAGGGGAAATTGGTCATTTGGTTAGTTAGCCATATGATAATATTTTAACTTACCTCTGAATGGAAGAGTCCGGTGATTAGTACCAGGTACACAGTATTTAAGGCGCCAGTTACTATCTGTCTGTGTGGCAGGTCTGATCTCAAGAGACCATATCACGCTTGTTGCTGTTATTTTTTTGAAGTTTGGTAATAAATATAAAGAAACTGGGAAACCTGACCCTTGCCTGCACTTTACTTTGGCATCATCCAGCCGCTCACGGGTCATCCATCTAACAAGTGGTGTCAGAAGTGGGATTTGAACCCACGCCTCCACGGGAGCTGTATGTTCGGTTGAAGGATCTGTTCTCAAAGTGGGTCAAGCCGGAAAAATCGACTGTAAAGGAAATATCAGAGACTATTATCCTGGAACAGTTTTTGAGGATGGTCCATCCAGAGCTGGAGGTCTGGATCAAAGAGCATGACACCAAGACAGCAGAGGATGCAGCTCGACTTGCAGAGGTCTTCAGGTCGGCCAGAAGAGGGAGCCGGAATGCCACGTTCGGCTGGGAGAATCACCAAACCCATCCAAGTAATGCCCAATCCCAATACACCCCTAAACCGTACCCCTTGGCCCTACCCCTCCGTTTTGCGCGTTCACGTGAAGGGGTAGGGCTGTCCCAATACTCTATTTTCCAAGGGGTAGGGCCAAGCCGAAGGGGTTTGTAGCCCTTCAAACGGAGATTTTTCAGAGGCACACTTCAAACCAAGGGCTACCCAGAATGCCCTGCGAATCTCTGGAAGTAACAGGAAGATCATGGGGACCGCTACGCTACCATCCGAAGTGAACCACAAATGTAGTATTTTCTTCGTTAATAAAGATTTTAAAAATATTCCAACCGTGGTATTATCTTAGTTTAATGTTGTTTCAATGTATTATGGACCGTTTCTTTATAAAAAGCATTTTAAAAAATCGCTAATATGCCGATGTCTCTACTTCGTTAGTTTACGTTACAACATTGTTTTAGGCTGATTTGTGCATGACAGTCCCGCATTTTGATATATTTACATGTCGCATTTCCCCCTTTGATGGTATATGATGAAATATAACTAAAGTCCAGCAGCGAAGTTGCTGCACTTGTTACGGCTCCTCTAATATCAGTGCAGACTGGCAGGGTAACGTTAGGAGCGGCTTGCTAGACTACAGAGCACCGCTAACGCTATTCTGTCATGAAGTGGACTGGTAATGAAGCAGTGGTCTTTTTTATTTGATGACTTGTTTGATCGATTGGTAGCGTGAAACGTATAAGTTGTGAACGAATCGCGAGCGTCCATGCTTTTCTATCTCCATCAGATGAACGGCAAATGTCACTGTGATAATACCATTGTTGCCATAGTACTCGTAGCACTGGTTACGGACTTGGTCTTGCACGGGAGGACGTCTCCGCAGAATCAACCTCGGAATCAACCCCGATTTCTTGGTGACTCTATCTCATATACTATCCCTTTTGGTGGGCGTCTATTGTAGCTCAGCCCAACTAATATGTGATGCGGTTTATTCATTTCTCTTATGCGATGCATTTGTCATCATATAGCTTGTTACTTTCTTGCCTTTTAAGGCAATGGCCATGTCTCTCTCTCTCTCTCCATTCCTGTTACCCAATTCTGCATTTTGGGCCTTGACACACCCTAACCCTCGTGCTCTGAGCTCACCGGTCCAGTAGCATGGTGTTTCTTCATATCCTGCAGGAGTCCAGTCATCTCCTGCATGAACCTACGCCCAGTTCCTCTTATAATTTTAGTAATACAGTTCACTACCATTTCACAATCACAGAAGTTACATTTCTCTTGCATTAATTCATTTTATCCGTACAACAGTTATTTCTTTGTTATCACACACTCACTTACATCAACATAAATGTTACTTCAATATTAAACATTGTCATTTTCTTCAGTTCCTCTTCTTTCTTCCTAGGCCTCATAGGCACACAAGTGCATGCTGTTTCTCTTTGGCCTGGCTCCATTCAACACAGTTTTATAATGAATCACTCTAGTTTCTGGTTTATTAATGATTTCAACTTTTTCTCTTAGCATGTCTTTATTACTTATCATAGCGAATACTTCTCCTAGTTATTGCTTCGATCATTGATGCATTATCTTAGCTTTTAATAAGTGATTTTTGCTGTAGCTGAGTCTTCTTATGTATTGCGCAATCTGCTGGTCTATCGTTAGGTTACATACCTTATGTAGGGACTGTTGTTTCATAGGCCTGATCTTCAACTTACTTGACAATTTATATTTGTTATAATATGTTTACAACTTTGTTTCTTTTGTTGTTTTATATTAAGGCCCTTGTCACTGTGACACTTTGATTGTTATATTTGGTCATGCCCTGCAGTGAGCAGACATGCTTATATTTATTTCATTGTTGTTTGTTTTGATATTTTTTTATGTTTGCCATTTTAATAAAGATGTTTGCAACTGTATAACGTTACATTTTTTTCTTTAATTCCTCCAATCTAAAAAAGAGGTTTCTGAGGGATCAAGCCTTCCACTTTCAATATAAATCTTTCCTTGAGGATGTTATCAGCAAGGGATATGCTGAGAGAGTGCCACAACATCAGCTGAAGCAACCTCACGGCAAAGTATGGTACATTCCCCATCATGGGGTACGCCATCCAAAGAAAGGAACACTGCGGGTGGTGTTTGACTGTGGGTCTGAGTTCAAAGGAACATCTCTGAATAAACTGGGGGGAAAAAAATTCTGTTGCAAGGCCTCAGTTTGACCAGCTCGCTGGTGGGAGTTCTGACAAGATTCAGACTAGAGCCAGTAGCAGTTATGGTTGATATTGAAGCTATGTACCATCAAGCCAGGGTTGAGGAGCACACAGACTTTCTGAGATTCTTATGGTGGCCACAGGGTGACATAAATCAAGAGCTGGTGGAGTAGACCAGTCTAGCTGGTAGAGTGATTGCAGGTGATTGAGACCGGGATGAGCACACATTTTTTTAATGTGTAGCTATGCACACGCCTTTGTTCTGTTGTATTGCTTTATTATGAGAATAAACAGTCTTAAACGCTACAGAAGTCATCTGTATTGAGTTCACGCGTCCAAACTTAGTTTTCCCAGTCTGGCAATCCCTCAGTGACTTTGAGTAGCAATAGTCACCACACACTATATCAAAACACATTTGTTTCTTTTTTTAATTTCATTTTTTGCATTCATTTTTAGTGAATGAAAACAAATGTAACTAAATACATTCACTTTGTCTCAGTCCATCAATCATTTCCACAGTCCATTTGCTTTCTATCAATTCTCAATCAGTCTCTTGGGAGGTCTTCATTACGTATTTGGTCATAATGGTATTTTTTTGTTTTTGTTTTAGATAATTTATCCTACAGAAACTTTGGCCTAGAGTGTTCCCTGCTTTTGTCACCATAGAACCACATTGACATTAAGCTGTCAGAAGCTATTAGAGAGCACATACACATTTCACAGTGAATCAAAGCTGATTTATTATCTGCACACATATCTCAACATATCTCAAACCGTTAGACAGTACAGTGATTAGGGTTTCTAGCAGTGAACACAGATTTAAAACCGCAGCGTGATTTTTACAGTTCACCCACTTGATTAGTGATGTGATCTATATGGCAACCTTCACATCTTACTCTATGCGTCATTCCAAATGTTGTCCCACATTTGGCTTGCAAGCTTATCTTTATTGTGAATAAGTATGAAAAGAAGATAAAATAATGTGATATATATAATGTGATATAATGTGTGAGTATTGACAGCTGTGATTAAAGGAATTCAAGTCAAAATCATATTTCAACATTAAGATATATTGCATATACAGCTATATACTGTATACTTGCTCTGAATATGCTATAGTGAAAATCTTACTAAATGCACCTTTAACACTTTCATTGTGTGGTGGAGTAGAAATTGCCATTCCATTGAAACTTCACCTCGCCTAGAGTATATTTCAGATCTTTCAGAACAAACTCCCTAACCTGGTTCTTCTTCTCCTCTGTGTAGTTCTCATGTGTTGGTAGTACTTGCTCTTTGACGCTTTCGTCGTTTTTGAGCAGGTTGCTCAGACTCTCAGCTTCAGCACAGTTCCCGGAGGGCCACTTGTTTTTTGTGTCATCCGTGTGCAAACCAAACAAAACCCCACATGTATAGCAGGGAGGAAGAATCTCCCCAGTGCTGATGCGAAACGCCTTGGCACCTGACATACTGTGCTACGTTTATGGTTCCATTAAAGTCTGATTTCTTGGTAGTTTCATACAGGACATCACTGCATCAGCTACACGACTGTCCCAGGTTCTCAGACAGGAGGCAGCAACAATGATTTTCCCAGGATTACGGCCAGACGCCGACATGGAGACTCCGTAGTACTTGACTGAATTTTGTGTCTGGGAGTTCTGGGAGACACAGAGGGTGGAAGAGACCAGATGCTTTTTTCTACCGCTCTCAATCTTCAGCTGTTTAATGAACTGTTGTAGCCTCGTTTTTATTTCGTTCTCATCATTTACATTTACTTCAGGCAGCCTGACAACCTGAAATGAACCACAGATATTATCAAGTTGTCAGTTTACAACATTTAAAACCCCAAAGAGGATCCGATGATGCTTTGATATTTGATATTTGAATCTAAAATGTGGAAATGCGTGGCATCAATGACTTTTACAGTTTTTACAATGGGTTTGGGGAGGGCGTTCATAATAGGTTGCAATGAAGAGTTTCTTCAGCTCTATGAATTATTACAGACTTTTTATATTGCAGAAGTTTTTTATATTACATTGATTACTGTAGTGCCACTATGACTAATAGCTCTGTACTGTGGTGGATATTGTTTGGCGTGTGACTGGAACTCTCTGCAAAATTTGATGGTTTTTCATGCATGGGACGGCAGTTTTGGTAAGGTGAAGAAGAAGAAAAAGAAGAAGAGCCCCCAAATATTCATAAACTTTTAAATGCAAGGGTGTTGAGGCAAGATAGCATTTAGGAAATGTGTTATCCTCCACAGATCATAGTCTCACCAGGTCTAGCACACAGGAGAATGGAGTCCGCTTGGGTACTTCAGAGGAGTAACAGTCAAATGGTCGAGGGAATAACTCGATCAAGCCTTTCAACATCTGGTCATCACTCACAATGAGGTCTGGGGGATATGGGGGCCTTTGGATTATCCCCATGAAGAAGATGCTGTGAAGTATCTGTTCAATTGTGCAGCAGATTCAAGAGAAGAAGTGTGTGGATTAGGCTAAGGTATGCCTATAGCATTATGTACCCAGTGTTGGGCAGTAATGCATTACTCAGTTACTGTAATATTATTACTTTACCCAGTAACAAGTAGTGTAAAGGTTTACAATTTCCAAAACAGTAATTATGTTAGTTATTAATCCAAGTAACACTGCGTTACTACGTTCCCGGAGCGTGATTTGTTTTTTGTCCTAGGTAAACTATTTTATGATGACGTGTACGCGCTGACAGGGAGGCATCCAGTGATGCATCCAGTGATGCATGCACTCCGGCTAAACAACAGAAACTGGATTTTAGAGCAGGACATGGTGGTGGAGAGACGTTAAGTGAAGATAAAACAAGATCTGAAGAAGCTCGTCGCTGGGTATATATCATATCGTAAAAGTCGGGACTGTTATGTTATTTTTTTTATATTTATATATATATGTATACATATACTGTAACCCCATCAGGTTTGAAAGGCTGCAATATTTGCAGTTATGCAGTTCAGCTGATTGTTGACTCCTGCTGTAAGGGTAATATTGTTCCAATAAAGTGGATTCAGTTGTAAAAGGAGCTGGCTAAACAGGTTGTATGTCACCTTTCCGGAAGGGGGGGTAGCGAAAGTAATATAGTAATATAACGGGTAACGTAACTAATAGTAACGTAACTTTAGATACCAAGTAATAAGTAAAGTAATATTATTACTTTTTAAAGGAGTAATAAGTAAAAAGTAACTTATTACACTTCCTGAGTAATTTGCCCAACACTGTATGTACCACAACATATCGGATAACCATCATACAGGACACACCTCGTCCACTAACACAGTCGCGTCTTTTGCAGTCTTATTTAACTCCAGCACTTTCACGATAATGCTGAAGGCAGTGGTTCTGAAACTGTCTTCACTCTTCAGGAACATCTCACGTCTAAAATGGTAATGATAAAGTTCAGGGCATCAAAAAACAACAACAACACAACGTAGTGATAACTGCCATGCATTGTTGAGACTCACTCACCTCTGCTGGTCCTGGAGCGGTAGCCTGTTGCAACGATCATTGGAAAGATGACAACGATTAAACATTTTCACCGATAACCACAATTATCAATCGTAACAGAGGAAACAGGGGACAACAGTATTAAAACATTTGGAAAAGAAGAATACACTCACCATGGCCACGACGAGAAGTAATCTGAGAGTAGTTCAGGAACAAGATAAGGATATAAGGAAATCTATCACGTGATTTACAGTAAACTGGCACCACATCCACATTCTTGATAGTAGTGGGGCCTGGAGGATGTTCATCATAGGGGTGGTTTCTGCAACGTTTCCGCAACTACACAGCATGAATATGAAGAATATGAAACAATACACAGCTTAGTGCACACTAGTGGCAATAAAGCAGCTATAGGAGTGTACAGATGTGCAGTTCTGAGTAACACAGTGCAAAGAGAAATTGTGAAAAGTGCAGGTGTGTGAACACGCATGGGGTGTGGGGTGTCAAACAGCAGCAGCAGGCTCACGGGTTAGGTTTGGTTTTCACATCATCATCCTGAACAACAGCATGTCAATAGCAGTTTGATGTCATCGTTGCCTTAAGCTTTAACTTTTTGTCTTTGGCTAGGATCTGTAGAAAACAACAACAAAACAACAAAGCATTTACTACAAATGTATCACATGTCGAGGTATATCGTAAACAACAACCTGTTTTGTCTTATGAGCCACATACCCACCTTCTGCCATCTTGCGTGTATGCCGGATGACTTCCAGACACTCCATGAATGATTTCTTCTCTTTCATCACTAGATCTCGGTGGTCTTGGTCCAACCTTTTCCCCCACACTGCCCTTCCTCACCTTCGCCCAGTCACTCTGAGACTACACACAAGACATCCTTGGTCAGTATCTAATCAATCACTACTATGAGATGTCAAAACGCCACTCTTGTTCCCAATAAATGATTATTACTAAGTGATATTTACAACCCCACTCACCATATCTTTGAAGGACTCCCCTTTGTAAAATGTCTTGATCCCTGGATACTCAAAGCCCTTTTTGAAGACATCCCCCAGGCTGGAAGCCACCACATGCAGCTCCTCTCCATCATAGGCAAACAACCTTTGATCCTCACAGGTCATAAAAACGAGCTGGCCAGACTGACATGGGAAATCCTTCACTACACCAACAACCTCCATCTTTACTTTCTTGGGAAGGTAGAAGTTTCCCCACTCCTCCACTATGACGTTTTCCCTTTTGTAGATGGTGTGGTCCAGCCCTCCTATCTTCAACACGGAGTGGTGCGGTTTCTTTAAGGGAACTGTTTTCCCTTCATATTTGTCCACGACAGCTGAAACTCTTCTCAGGTAATGAAGACCTGCAGTATATAAGTATATAAGGAGAATATGAAGGAATAAGGGAAAGGACTTGGATTATCATAACAAACAAGTGGAAAAAATATATATAAGTGCAGTCTACCCTTTTCTTTGGCGCACGAGCAGAACTCCTTCTCTATGTCCCGAGGGTCGACATCCCTGGGAGGAAAGAAGAGGACCACGATGGGAGTAACAAAAAACAGCTGTAATAATCAGACAATAGATACTGGAATTGGAAACTAACCACCAGGGGGAAACACTAAAACACTAAACACTAGGACATTCACGAACAATGACAGCATTTTTTTATATGACTTGTTTAAATCTTCATTCTAAAATTCTGCTAATATTGTTCACCTGGACAAAACGTTTATTTTTTCACTAAGCTTGGTTTCACTATAAGCAAGACACTGACGGCTGTCAACTGACGACATGACAAAGACCATTGGTACACTTCACACGGAGGAATATATATCAGTATGAAAATACTATCAAGTATGAAATGTTGCTTACTTGAACTTAAACTCCACAGCGGCAGCATGTGTAGTTGTTGCCATAATCACCTATAAAACATTATTAAAGACATACAAATCAGATGACATTTCCTCCAGTAGGGAAATTCGGGAAGTCTGGAAATCGAAATACAATACGAAAATACAAGCCCTAATCATAACCGATAATCAAATATTTACCATTTACCACCGTACCCCGACCTGTATAGTAACCGAGTCAGTCTGAATAAACGCATCAGCTAAATGCCTAGACCTAAAAGTAATAAACGCCACCTCTAGGTTACCTCCTACTTCCCTAACTACAATTGCCCAATACGATTCGACACGAATTTAAGTGCTTTTGGTAGGGAACAAAATATATTTTAGATCAGTATTATACGTAATGTCGACTTTAAGACTTTTTAAAAGTGCTTTGTGGCTTTTTGCGTTTATTAGGTAGTCTACGGTGAAGAGAGACGGTGATAATAAGGACGACGTGCGACAGTGATCCCAAGCGTTATCATTACGTCATAACTCGGAAACTTGGGTCATTTTAAATTTCATTTCCGACTTTAAATGGCGTACGTTACATGTGCAATGTCCAAGGAAGCTTTCGTTTTTCCGATATATCCAATCGTACGTAAATGCACAGGAAATACCCACCCAACAGCTGCTCCCTATCTGCGAGGCTTCAGTCGTACATTATTTTTGTGATATTTTCATGTGAATTTGGCATCAAGAATACTTTGTCTATTACTTCCAAAACCTAGAGTATTTAAATGTCGGGTGGCTTTTTTTTGCTTCAGAAAGGACTGTAATTTAAACAGAAGAAAATAAACAAAAGCGACTGCGCATGTACAGTGAGTGAGCGGAAACCGTATCTGCGGCAGCCGGAAGTGGTAACGTTCTTTCTGCTCACGGACTGCCATCATGGTGAGTTCGCCATGAAAGCGTTAGCATTTTTAAGATGAATTGATGTCTTTATTTCCTATTGGTGTGCAATCACGATATACATTTTTATTGCTCACCCATTGCTTTACCATTATATTACGAGTTTGGGGGTTATATAGGCTTTTATAAAGTTTTGAGTCTATATCAGTGAAATGTCGGATATCGTCAGTCGCTACAACGTGGCCCAGTAGACAGCGAAGGCCGAAAAAAGATTCCCTTCCGTTAACCAAGTTCCAAAGTTTTGTCTTGAAGTGAATTTATTTACAGCACACACTTACGAATAGTCTCAGTTAAATATATATTTTTCTTCCAAACTCCTCTCGGCATTAGCCAGCACGCTAGCCAGTGCGCTAACAGTACGCTAGCTTGACAACAGTACACGTTTAGCCAGAAAATAATTAGTAGCTAATACCTTGCCAGTCCAAGTTTCCTTGAGCAAGACACCCTACCCCGACCTGTATAGTAACAGAGTTAGTCTGGATAAGCGCACCAGCTAAATGCCTACGTTGTATTTCTTGCCCAGGTGTTCAAGCGCTTCGTTGAGATCGGCCGTGTCGCCTACATCTCTTTCGGACCCCATGCTGGCAAGCTGGTGGCCATCGTAGATGTCATTGACCAAAACAGGGTGAGTGGTGGTGAGATCGACTAGTCTAAAAATCCACGTTGGCTCAGAGTGAGCCTACCGCCTGACTTGACTCGAGCATCAGACTGTCCTGTGTCGATTGCTTTCCAGGCTCTAGTTGATGGTCCCTGCACGGGGGTGAAGAGGCAAGCCATGCCCTTCAAGTGCATGCAGCTCACCGACTACGTAATCAAAGTACCTCACAGGTGAGTGGGAACGTTGGTCAAGCCCTTACACTTACACAATCCAGACATTCATCAACTCAAGTCCAGGTAATCGGCCAAAACGTGAATGATGCATCAAAGCATATTTGAAAATGTCTATATTCCTTGCGTGCATAGAATAGGTGCATTGACGTACCTTAAAATGGTAATGGTTGTATTGTAAACTGGGTTGCTTGTCAGATTTGTTCATTTGCACCGAATGTGGACTCCCAACATTCAACCCTGACCAGTTTGAAAACTTCAACTGTCTCAATGTGGTTAGATTCGCACTATCACTGTCATTTCAAGGCACCGAATCCCATCTAATCAGTAACATGCATTACGATGTTTGGTGCAAACTTCAGATATTTAAACATTAAAATCTGAGAAACCTATTTAATTGTTGCCCTTACAGCAGATCACTGTTTATTTATTTAGAATTATTTATCTTGTGCCTTGCAAAGTGGCAACACAAGGTACAGAATTTATACAAGCTTAAAGTAGTGTCCTGCGCTCAGACAAAATACAATATTGAGTGTTTGACTGAAATGCAGCCAGCAGTTGCCACGATGAGCACACCTGAGAGCATTAGTAGTAATAATAACACCTTTTTAGAGCTTCTGCAACTGGCGAGCTTTGACTGTTAAGCTGTAGTGTGGGTGACCTTGTGTGGTGTGTCCCTGGATTACATAATACCCCAGGGAATTATTGTACCAACCAAATTACTAAAATTACCAATGTGCAAGGGAAAATGAAATTACTGATCTCACCTAGATCGGTAGAGAACTTTTATTAGAGAAATGATAGGTTGACATGCTGATCAGCTAATGTTAACGTTTACATGTTGATCCAGATTTCATGTAGAATTTTGGCATGGTTATTTCACAATGGTGATTGTAACTGGAAGTAAGTGTGCATGCCTACAGTATCAATTCTTGATGACGTGTATATTGGTCAACAGTGCACGTCAGAAGTTTGTGAGGAGGGCTTGGGAGAAGGCTGAAGTCAACACGAAGTGGGCACAAAGCAGCTGGGCCAAGAAGATCGAGGCCAGACAGAAGGTAAGGGCTTTTTGTTTGTTGCAGTTCCTGTTCATTGTCAAGACTGTTATCGGTTAATAAGATGAGCAATAATCCAAAACTGATACACAAAAAAAAAATGTGAGTACAGTATTTAACCGTTATAGTGTTGCAGCATTTATGGGCACAATGCAACTCTGACATTAGAATTGTCTGTTTTGGCTTTGACATTAACATTTGGTTTGGTAAATGTCAGTTGTATCCATTTGACCAAATGTGTAACTATGTAACTGACTTATTGTCCTGGTTATTTTTGCAGAGGGCCAAAATGTCTGACTTTGACCGCTTCAAGGTGATGAAGGCCAAGAGGATGGTAAGTTCAACACGAAGGCACGTCCGCCTCACCAAGCAAGATTAGTGTTAAGCGAGCCAACTCGGCTCTTAACTCGGGGTTCTGTCTCACAAAGGCGGCTCATGTTATAAGCAGGGTAGAACGGTAACAGGTTGTGTTCAGGATATCAAATCCACATATCCATACAAAAATGGTAACACCATTCCCAGAGGATCCCGTGGAGTTTTTATAACCCTTATTGCAAAAATCCATTTACAAAACCTGATAAGAATGAAATGAATGAGACAAGTAAACTGTACAGGGGATTCTATTGAACTAACGGATGGTTAGAAGGGCTCTTCCGTCATCATGGATGTTTATAGCATTTCCTCATTTTATTTATGCCCACTCTATCAAATAGCAGGTAGCTTACAATAGTTGGCTATAGTTGCATATAAATGCGCTGAAATTCTGCGCCCCCTCCCCGTTCCCATCAGCTGTCTACTGATGAACATGGTCTACCTTTTTTTACTTCATTGCTTTTGTGTTATCATTTTAGTTGTCGTCATATTTTTTCCCTGCAGAATCGTTTTACTTTTGCTGCTACAACAAACTAATAAATAGTTTCATCTTATCTTAAACTGCTCTGGATCTGTCCATGTTGCATGTGATTGGCTATTTGATACAAACCCCGCCCCGTTTATGTGAAAGCACGCATCGCTGGATTGTAAAATGCTGGATTGGCAGAGTGAGTTGATAAACGGTTTTGTGAGACCGGTTAGTCAGGATTGCCATTGTTTGTGTTCTGTGAAGCCAGCTAAAGCAAAGACACCCTGAATATGTTGACCTTGCTTCATGAGACAGACCTCTTATCTTAGCATTAGACACAGCCATGTTGAATCTGCCCAGCGATTAGAGTAGATCCAGCAGTAGTGTGGTGCTCCAACAGCTACAAACCATTGTCTCAACTATGCACATGTTTTCTGTTTCTGCAGAGGAACAAGATCATCAAGCATGAGGTGAAGAAGATCCAGAAGGAGGCCGCAAAGAAGTGATCAGTACCCACAAATAAACCCTCTGAATTGTTCATCCTTGTCTGCCTGACTGTTTTTTTCCCCCCTATTTGGTGGTACCTGATTAAGTTACGCCTCATTTAGGGATTTTTCACTGCCAATATTGATTCTGAGTAATAAATGTATGGACATCCAAAAACTTTATTACATTTTTAGTGAACAATATACACTGAATATACACGTCAACACAAAACAGATTTATTGTTTATTGACGTGAGGCTATTCAATGGTCTTTTACATTTGGAAAAACCACATGTTAACCTTAAATGTTTATACCTCATAGTATCTCATTTATACCTCTAGCCTCAGTTGGCAGGGAGGTAGATATTCCTGAGATGGAGTGAAGTATTGCCTTCTGATGTCCTGGTAAAACTCACTGGATAGTTAAGAGTTGTGATGGACCCCAACTGCCCTGACTACATCCACACAGTAGAACAAATCAGGAAAATGCTTTGTGTTAAGGATTGTTAATGTGATCCGATTTACTCTTCCTATTGCATGACAGGAAGGAGGATGGAAGTTGAACATTTTAGTAAACACTGCAGTAGGGCAAGTAGAGAGTCTTTACCTCCCTTAAAAAAAAAAGTGGTTGCTTGGATGTTTGGGTTTATTGTCTCTGCAGCACTACAAACAATTTAAGGGATTTTGGGCTTGAAGTTTGAATAAGGTGGTTGCATCTGAAGTCAGAGTGGGGTCATACTGTATATCTGCTTTTGAATAGGAGGGAATCTAGGATGAAGTAAAAGAGGCACGCAATTCCTCATGCATCCACTAGATGGCAGTATAAGAGTATAGTGGCGCTTGACCCCTTTGTCCCTGTTTCTAACTGGTGAGCGTTAGATGATTTTTGAAGGAGGCAGAAGACAAAGATTTTAGCTTTTTATTTTTTCTGGTTTGGTTGAAAAATCCCTAAACGTGAATCCATGTATAGACTAAAAGATACCGGGGAGTGCCTGTCCTGTTAAATTGTTCCTGAGGGAAGGGCATTCAGTAGGAGGCATAAATAATGGTATTGGTTCACTTCGATGGCAGTGACACCGCCAAGATTTGACTTGACAACTTAAGATAAGGGATCATTAAGAAGTCTTTACATTTCAGAAGCCTGTGTGCAGCCTGTGTGTCCTGGTTGAAATAATCCTGCTAGCTTGTCACTGGCCAGAACAGGTTCTACTCCCAGATCTCAGAGGAGCTTGGGAATGTTACATAACAGCCAGTTGAACGTTGCCCAGCTGGTTCAGTGGCGAGAACAGCGACACACAGTGACACACAGCAAATGCCAGCACACTTCCTCACGTACCCTCCCACCTACCTACCACACCCACCCACACCCACCGCCAGGGCCTTAGATTCCTCCTTGGCCACCCACGAATGTATCTGAAGATAGGTGGTCGGATGCCCAATTCAATGTAAAGTATAATAATAAAAAGAATGTATGCCGGGCTTTAATAAATACCACCTTTTCCTTTCACCCTCACTACTAATTGACATCATCCAACTTTGTGAGATTGTAGTCTCCACTAGAGCACGGGGCAGGTAATGAGAAATTAAATAATTTTGTT
This sequence comes from Hoplostethus mediterraneus, assembly GCA_034670385.1. NCBI lineage: Eukaryota > Metazoa > Chordata > Actinopteri > Trachichthyiformes > Trachichthyidae > Hoplostethus > Hoplostethus mediterraneus. Next base: position 543,048 of record JAXDDW010000028.1, on the reverse strand, counting down.
ATTATAGGGCCTATAATAAACATGCTGCTCTGACGTCGTTTTGACGTCAGAGATGAATGGGACCGATGCGCAGTGAAGAGAGAGCTGTGTAAAATCAGCTACACTTAGACAGAACGATACCAGAAGTTGGGCGATGTTGACTTCAAAATAAAAGCAGAACATTTGTCATTTTTGAGGAGCATGTCAGTGTTGGCTTTTTCTGGCTGACATCAGGTACTGGAGCTTTTATTCTATAGGCTTTAGGACATGGGCGTCAGTTGGGTATAGCAAGGTATGACACTTGCCACGCCTCAGCTGGACTCGAAATTTGATCCTTTTTGTTATTATAATGCAAATCATAGATCCAACAAAAGTTGTCTGAGATGTATTTTGAAGACATACCCAAAGATCACATCAGGGTAACATTGCAGTTCAATGTTTCCTCTAAGCGGTGTGCAGTTTACACTGACCAAATAATCATATATTATCTGTCATCATTAATTGCTCCATTTGTCCCCAGAAATGTATTCGATATTGGAAAGTTGGAAAGTTTTGAAAGTTTTAGTGGCAAATTATATTTGCCACCAAGCTTTGCCATAGGATTTAGTGAATTGATGCCCTACTCAAGGAACAATTTTGCTGCTGCTTACAATGGGATTTTCTTTACATTTTCTTTAGAAGCTTTCTGGTACTTTTTTGTGTTTAAGACATCCTAAATTGATCCCAGCTGAAGGTAGAGTACACATCTAGCACTGAACTTTTGAGGTGGTATTCATAATATTTTTTTGCAAGGATGCCGAGCACAAGCCATGGCAATATAGAGGAGACATTGACATTACCTCTCCAGCAAAGCCAAAACAGCATACACGGCAATTATTATTTTTTTCTGTCTCCAGAAGTGACAAAGCTTCTGCTTTTATTTTGAAGGCAAAGTCGCCTGACTTCCAGCGTCCTTCTGGCTAACTGTGTCTTTCTTGGCGCAGCCGAGAGAAAGAGAGCGAGAGAGAGAGAGAGAGGGAGGGAGAGAGAGAGCGCGAGAGAGCGAGCGAGCGAGCGTGTGTTGGCAGTCTGACAGATTTACACACGGACGCGTTGGAATAATCGCCGGCCAGTTTGCGGTTAACGGCGGTGAATCTCAGTCACAGCAGCAGCAGCAGCAGCAGCAGCCACGAGAGTCCGCCCGGATAACTGGGCTGCCCCGCAGTCAGAGCCAGCTGGGTAGGACGTTTGGCGCCCCGCGGTAAGTAGGGCTCTGGTAGCGCATGCATGTAGGCTGCTGGCGGGCCTGTGTTAATGTGTGGTAAGTTAGTTGGGCTCTATTGGATTTCATTGCGGGACTTTCCTCGATGCGCATCCTCAAGGCGCATCAAGGGGATGGTGTGTGTGTGTGTGTGTGTGTGTGTGTGTGTGTGTGTGTGTGTGTGTGTGTGTGTGTGTGTGTCGGGGGGGTCCCATATGGGCAATAGGGCCTCTGCAATCATACCAAAAATATGTTGCATGCTCGAGTAGGCTGGTCACTTAACCATAACATCACCTATAATATTCCTACCGGGACTGGAGTGTGTGTGTGTGTGGTATATGAGTTCATAGTGACCTTATCATATTTAATGGTGTATTTTATCTCCTATGGTATCACTATAATATTCCTATAGGGACGTAAAGTGCGTCAGTGGTATTCAGTAGAGAGTTTATGGTAACGCCATATTTAGTGGTATTTTTGTTTTATCACCTATAATGTTCTTACAGTATCCCTACAACTGTAAAGTATTGCTGTAATATTTGTATAGTATCCTTTTTTGTCATTGCCACATAGATATCAGAACTAACTCAACCATAATATTCCTATAACATTCCTGTAGGGATTTATTGTGTGTGTGTGTGTGTGTGTGTGTGTGTGATACTCCATAGTGAGTGTATAGTGACCTTGTAGTATTGTAAATCTCCTGTGGTATCACTATAATATTCCTATAGGGACTTATAGCAGTGCTGTGCTTTTTGCATAGTACGCTTCTATAAGGTATTATAGAGTCACTGTAATATCACACAGCTTTGAAGCCTGCCCATATGCAGTGTGTAAGATGTTTGGTTGTAAGTTAAGTATCAGATATCAGAACTAACCGAACCAGTAAATTGATCTACCTGTGGGCCAGAAAGGTTCATATCACGAGTCACTGATAGTCACTCGGGCTCTGAGAGTTCAGCGGCTATTAGAGCTGGTCCTTCACCTAATGTGTGTCAATGTGTGTGTTTGTGGGGCTTTTGTGCGTGTGTTTTTGTGTGTGAGTGTGCGCTTGCAGGCAGGAGCCAACACACACACACACACACACACACACACACACACACACACACACACACACACTGGACTAACTTGTAAAGCAGTACACCAACAACTCCTAGTACAGTTATGCAACCGACCTCAGCACGTGTATGATTGGTATGTTGTCACTTCAGGAACAGCAGAAGACAGTCGGCTAAGCTTGTTCGTTTTTTAATTGTTAAACTGTAGTTCCACATTGAGCTTTATTTCTAATGCACGACAATAGAATCTTTTCATCTTGTAAAATTCATCCATTGCCCGCTTGAATCCCGCGTGTGAATTAGTGGTCCGCAGTGAGGATCTGAAAGGTGATTGGCCGCGTGCTTGAGCTTGAGCAGATCATCCATCGATGGGTTAATCTCATTTCCACACACCCACATCACCACAGTACAGTCTGTTCTGATCTCAGGGAACCTGTCCCGCCAACCTGACTGTACACTTGTACAGTGTGTGTTGTGTGTGTGTGTGTGTGTGTGTGTGTGTGCATGTACAGTAAGTGTGTGCAAGCGTGAGTCTCCTTTGATGGCTCCAGTTATTTGGCACCTCAACACTTGCATGGTGTCAATGCTGGGGAGGTGAAGAGTTCAGCACTGTTGAGATTATAGTGTGTGTGTGTGTGTGTGTGTGTGTGTGTGTGTGTGTGTGTGTGTGTGTGTGGGGTGTGAAAGAGAGTGAGAGAGATAGAGATGTCTGGCTCCTATTATAAGAAATATGAGTCACTCTTTTTCTCACAGGTACAATCCTCCGACAGAGGATCACACAAACACCCCACAGTGCTTTTGAAGCATTGATATTTTCAGTGCCGCTACCGCAGACTGCTGGTGGGGTTAGGGAACTCAATAGCAGCCCTGTCTGTCAGAGACACAGAGGGTTGTTGTTTTTTTTTGTCCCACAGTTATGTTGATAGGCGTGTTCCCTGGCGACGGTGTTTGTCTGCCTGTTGTCTCTGTGGGTTGTGAATCCAGGTGAGCGGGTGACACGCCCAGTTCCAGGGTCACCTGCCAGGAATGTTCTTGGCTTGTGCCGTTTGTGTCTTTTGCTCTTTCCACCGTTCTTTGCATGCAGGCTGGGGGGGGGTGCTGCGGTTTGGTTGGAAAGGAAACTTGACTTTTTTTCTCCCCCCTCATTTTCTCCCTCAGAAACGATGGCATGAGACGATCTCCCTTATGAGACGATGGCAATGAAGTGAGCTGGGTAACCAGAACAGCAGGACAAATCCCTCAAAACCCTCATCTGGTCCAAACATCATCACATTTGAGGCGAAGATGGAAAACTGACCAGAGACCAGAAGGCAGCTCCTCCATCCCCACCCCCCCCCCACCCCACCCCCGGCCCCCCATCTCCCCCGCCCCCCCCCCCCCCCCCCCCCTCCCCCAGCAGCCATGGCGGGGCTCAAGCGTTGTCACGATGGGAAGATTGCCGGGCTGTACGACCTGGACAAGACGCTGGGCCGCGGGCACTTCGCCGTTGTCAAACTGGCCCGACACGTCTTCACCGGGGAAAAGGTACGGCCTTTTATTAAAAATGATGTCCATCTATGAAATTGTAGTAGTAGTAGTAGTAGTAGTAGTACTGGTGTAGTATTATCCTGGGTTTCAATGTGTTTCATGGACTAAATGCTGTTTTCCACCCTGCCAAGGTTAAAGTTCAGAGGGAAACACTGAGTTTTTGGATTTCTTTTGGCATGACAATGGTCACATCGGCACCAAAATACCAGCTATTGCTTTCGCTATCGTCCTAGAAACACCGACATCGGCCGAACCCCTGATCTCAACCGAACTATAGAAAACAGAAAACCTCCCGCGTGCCGCTGACAACGGCGGATCGGGGACGGCGTTCCGGACGGATCGGCGGTGCAGATTTTAGTCTTATCTCCGTTCTCTCGCTTACCTCTCTCCGGTTCTCGTGCCCAGGTTGCGGTGAAGGTGATCGATAAGACCAAGCTGGACCCGGTGGCGCGGGGCCACCTGTTCCAGGAGGTGCGCTGCATGAAGCTGGTGCAGCACCCCAACGTGGTGCGCCTGTACGAGGTCATCGACACGGCCACCAAACTCTACCTCATCCTGGAGCTGGGCGACGGCGGGGACATGTACGACTGCATCATGAACCACGACGGAGGCCTCAGCGAAGAGGTGTGTGTGTGTGTGTGTGTGTGTGTGTGTGGCCTAGTGACCGTCAAGCGGATACAGAAACTGACTTAATTCATCAATTCTCTCTCTCTCTCTCTCCCTCCCTCCTCCCAGGTGGCCAAGTGTTACTTCGCCCAGATCGTCCACGCCATTTCCTACTGTCACCGGCTGCACGTGGTGCACAGGGACCTGAAGCCGGAGAACGTGGTGTTCTTCGAGAAGCAGGGCCTCGTCAAGCTCACCGACTTCGGCTTCAGCAACAGGTTTCAGCCCGGGAAGAAGCTCAACACCTCCTGCGGCTCCCTGGCCTACTCGGCGCCCGAGATCCTCCTGGGGGACGAGTACGACGCCTCCCGCTGTGGGTATGTTTTTTGTGGGACGCTTTGTGTGTTTGTGTGAGTGTGCTGCAACGCGTGTGTGTGTGTGTGTGTCTGTGACTGCTCATTTAATGCTCGCATACCATACTGTGTGTGTGTGTGTGTGTGTTTGCTCTGTGCTCGGCTTTATTGTTTTCACTGGAATGTGTAGTCCAGCCGCAGAACATGCTGTCCTCTATATCGGCTGTTATCAGCTACACACACACACACACACACACACACACACACACACTCAATGCCCATATGACCTACAGTACTTCTGGATGGACCCTACAGGCACCCTAGCACGCCGGTGGCTTTATCAGCCAGCTGATAGGAGAAGAGGCGTTCAGGGTCAGAGGGCTAAGACGTTTAATTGAAAGTCACGGTTTCTCTGTGCATACTGAAAAATCTGATACCAGGGCAGGTTTCTTCAGCTTTCTTTTTCAGTGTTTTCCAACCAATCCTCGCTGAGCCACAGCCTAGATATTAAACGAAAATGTAATAGAAAAGAGATGAAAAAGAAGTGCGGACGGGCACAGGAAAGGAGAGGAAGAAACAAGAGGTAAACAGAGTCGGCGGGGAGAAGGCATCAGTAATCACACTCCGTACCCGGAGGCGTCAGAGCAGAAAAAAAAAAAAAATAGAGCAGAAGCGCATTTTCCGTTTTTCTGACTGAGTGGACAGACAGTGGCTGTTTTCTGTCTTTCTCTGCTCCCTCTCTCTCTTTAGTGCAGAGCAGATGAGCTGAGCAAGGGCCACAAAATGTTAAGATCGGAGTCACGGTTTGTTTGATATTTGACTGTGTGTGTGTGTGTGTGTGTGTGTGTGTGTGTGTGTGTGTGTGTGCATGTGCTAGTGATGAATAGCTTTCACTCATTGGTCGGCTCTGGATATCCGAGGTCAGTTGTCTGAGCACTTGACCCAGATTACATTTTCTGTGTGTGTGTGTGTGTGTGTGTGTGTGTTCACGCGAGTCTATTCTGTGCATACCGCTCCATCAGTTGAGTCGATGATGATGTTTTGATCGTGTGGGGGTTTATCCGTCCAGCCAGGGTGTAATATTGTGTGAGTGGTCGATGCCGATCTGGAACAAGCCCGAAAACGGAGGCAAGGCACTGCTGCGGGACGTTTCTGAAGTTTCAGGCTTTGAGGTAACCAGGCCAGATATCGCCGCCAAGGTACCTCCCGGCTGTCTGCTGGGTGGCCGCGGGGTGTGTTGGTGAGGTGCCAGGTGGCGCTGTGCCCGCACGCCGGTCGGCTGCAGACATAAAGGGGCCGCCGTTTCACAGCTCCCGGTGTGAGGTGTGAAACGGCTGATAGAGGGGAGCGATACAGACCGGTTTGCCCTGATCCAAGAAACGGAGGAAATTGTTTACGAACGAAACTCTGTCCTTCAGTGCGGATGTGCCAGTTAACGGGGGGAGGCTGCACATTCCTAAACCGCAACAACGGCAAAAGGAGTCGGGAGTCAGTTCCATGTTCTGCTCCCCCAGAAAAAAAAGGTGTTGAGTGCAAATACCAGCAAAGTGTCACATACATGGTGTCAGAACCCGACGGACCGTCCATGTGTAGGACGCCACAGTCACAGGATCCGCAACCACTTCTTGTGAATCATATTTTCTTGGTGGACGGCAATAGCAAGTTCAGGACAACGCGTTCAGATTTGCACTTTTTACATGTGTAGTAGCGTGCGGGGTTCCCTTTCTTTCTCCCTTCCATGAATGGAAAGTGAAAGAGATTTCCAGTTTCAAGACATGCAGGCTGCACTCAAAAACCTTGACCTAATGGTAGTTACATCAAGCATGCATGAGTCAGGACATGTCCTTGCATAACGAACATGTACAAGTGAGCCAGTTGTCATAAAAATAAAAAAAAATTGCGTAATTGCTAATCAGCAGTACAGGATGCTGAACTTCGCTCCCTTGGTCCGCGGGGTTAGCAGTGTGGGACGGGGTGTTGATCATCTCAGTAATGCCCCGTCTCTGAGTACTTACACTCCCAGCTGTCACCGCTAAATAGCCCGTGTAGTTAGCGCCACGCTGATGCTAATGTTCAGCGATGCGAGCGGCGTTATCCAGAGACGGTGTCAGCCATCTGGTTTATAAATAAAGTTATCGAGGAAGGAAGTTTGGCGGAACCACTGACGCAAGCAAACGAGGGACCAGGGGCGGGCGGGCGGGGGTCATGGTTGCTAGGATACGTTGGGTGGGTGGGTGAGTGGTGCGGCGGCGTTCGCTCCCTCCGTCCAGCAGTACGAGATGCTCGCAACTTGTTTGAAGACGTGGACGGAAGAGCAGGATGGATGTAGTGGAGGGTAAACCCGCCTGAGCTCAGTTTAGGACTCAGGTGGAATAAAGGGTAACCACCTTATACGCCGACATAAATCTTTATGGCGTGAATTCATAGAGTGTCAAACTGCTGTAAGTTACACGAGGACAGGGTCTTTTAAAGTTGTTTCGTGTGAATAAATGTCCGTTTTGCTTCTCCCTATCAGCGACTGATATCACACAATAGCGATTCAACCTTTATCCAGTTCAAGACATTCGTTGTTTCCTGCTGCACAGGAAGCGACGCGTTTTATGTTTCCTGCCGCAGCAAACGGCGGTTTCGTTCGGAATCAGCAGAAGAAGAACTGGGTAGTTTAGCGCGAGCAGCGATAGCCGCCGTGGCTGAACAGACGAAGAAAAGAGCGAACCGCCTACTCACACTCAAACTTCATCAATAGAAAATACAAAGAAAAAAGAAGCAACCACCAGAAGATGTTGCCAAAATACAAAACGAGGAACTCGAGGACTACCGCTTTTAGGAAAAAAACATAAATTAATTGATTTTAGTTTATATTGGTATGATCAATATGAGCAATGGTTTATCCACTATTGTATTTACCGACTGCATCACCTCATATTACACTATGTGCAAGGCCCTGTATCTTTAAATGGAATGACTAAGAAAGCCACGATCGGCCTCGCTTTTAAGTGAACTTCCAATCTGCCCTGTAGTGGTTAGTATTGGGTGTAGCGTTAAAGAAGTGCAGAATGTGTGTCAGTGGACCACGTCATTGACGAGGACGGGGGAGAAAAAAACGTTGTTCTTTAAAATGTCCATTCGGACAGAGAGAACTGTTCCATAAAATGATCATGCGTATGAATGAAGCTTTGAAGGATGAACACATTAACCCACTTTCCTAGGACTCACTGTGTGTGTGTGTGTGTGTGTGTGAGAGTGTGTGTGTGTGTATGTGAGCATGATGCCGGCAGGCAGCAGTGCAAAGCCTCATCCTTGGTTAGACAGATGTGTCCCAGGCTAGTGCGTATTTATGGAAACGGCTCTGATCAAATATGATTCATGCTGCATTTGAAAGGGGGGGGGGGGGCAGTTTTTGTTTCTCACATGTAGGTCACCAAGCAGAAAGGACATACGTTTCACTCTGTTGGTCCGTCAACCTCTCCTGATTTTATTCCCTCTGTCAGCTTCCATTTTTCCATTGGTGCTTATATTATAGGAACAGTAGGATTTCTTGCAAAGGCAAAACAAGTCTCTCTTTCTCTCTCTCTCTCTCTCTCTCTCTCTCTCTCTCTCTCTCTCTCTCTCTCTCTCTCTCTCTCTCTCTCTCTCTGCAGATATCTGGAGTCTGGGGGTGATTCTGTTCATGCTGGTGTGTGGTCAGCCCCCCTTCCAGGAGACAAACGACAGCGAGACGCTCACTATGATCATGGACTGCAAATACACAGTGCCCCCTCACATCTCCCACGCATGCAGAGAGTGAGTAACACACACACACACACACACACACACACAACAGAGAAGGACATGGTGCTCTGCAGGTGCTGCATATTTCATGTTTATAGATGTGTGAAGAAAGAGAGCGGAGAGAGGAGCAGTCTCTCTATCTCTCCCTCTCTCTCTCTCTCTCTCTCTCCCCCCTTCTTGTTGTCCTGCTTTCACTCTGTGCTGCAGTCAGCTGCTTTACAACAGATGCAGTGCGAGTGTTAAGTGTATCTAATGCATCCATTAAAATCTGGCCTCTATTTTTGATATTGTGACGGTTGCATCGATGCACAGCGGGACGAAATAGTCGGGGATACATTTTGAGCACTTTGGGGGATTTTTTTTTGGGGGTGGGGGGGGCGGGGCTGTAGCTTTGCCAACACATACCTTTTGTGGGCATAATAAAGTGCCCCCCCCCCCGCCCCCCTCCCTTTCAGGTTAGGCTGCTGAAATGCTAACTCACTCTCAAAGTCTGTCCCAGAAATCAGGGAGCTGGTGAAGTAAGCTAGCTAGCTAAGCACACTAAGCCGGACAGTGAAAAAACCAAATGGAGTAACTTGCTTACACGCCTCAGTAGCTCAGATCACATCAGATCATCCCAGGGGTTTTGTCTGATGTGGCGTTTTGAAGGGCAAATACTAATAACGCTATTTCTGGATTACAGCTGCCAAACAGCTGCTGCGTTGTGCTGTTGTCCAATACGTTTCACACGAGACCGTATCAGCAGATCGATGCTTGTTCTGTGGAACCGCTGCAGTATTATATTATTGTTGTTATTGTCAACTACAGTCTCATAGGCCGCATGCTGCAGAGGGACCCCAAGAAACGGGCCTCCCTGGGGCTGATCGAGGGCCACGATTGGCTGCAGGGCATCGACCCCTCCCCCGCCACCAAGCTGTCCACCCCCCTGGTGTCGCACCGCAGCTTGTCGGAAGAGGAGCACGGCTGCATCATCCAACGCATGGTGCTGGGGGGCATCGCAGACCGAGACGCCGTGACTGAGTATGGGCCTCTCTCTCTCTCGCTCTCTCTCTCTCTCTCTTACACACACACACACACACACACGATAACGGCTAATCTTTCCGGTTTGATCTCTGGATGTTCGACCGTCGTGGAATCAACTCGTGTCGCGTCTCATTGATTGTCATCATCAGTTTAAATGTCATTAACAGTGAAATCAGTTCTCCATCCCCATTACCTCCTTTCGACCCAGAATCAGGATTAGTGCTGATCAGCTTGTTGATGTTTGTGCCTGTGTGTGTGTGTGTGTGTGTGTGTGTGTGTGTGTGTGTGAAAACATAATTAATCTCCCTCTCCGTCCTCTCAGGGCCCTGGAGTCAGATAAGTACAACCACATCACAGCTACCTACTTCCTGTTGGCTGAGAGGATACTGAGGGAGAGACAGGAGAAAGAGCAGCACTGCCAGACACGATCAGCCAGCCCCAGCAAGGCCCAGTTCAGGTATATATACACACACACACACACACACACACACACACACACACACACACACACACACATACACAAATCTCTTGAGGTGAGTAGAGTGCTGCCTCTGCGCTGCTGTACATCTGTCAATCTCCAACAGCCGCAGACAGAGAGATCTTTTTTCAACCGAGACGTACGAACTGATAGAGAATGGGAGGAAGGTCGCAGAGGAGCAGCAGTGTCAGACAAGTCATGTAGTCATGTAGTCTAACACTGAGTTAGGAAAATAACTCTTTTTCTCGTTTTCTTTAAAACAAGTGAAAATCTGCAGGTGGGGCAAAACAAATGACAATATCTTGACATAAGAGAAAGAAAGGCAGATGAAGAATTCAAGAAAGTGTTTCAAAACCAAAACGTCACTCCCCTTGTGTGAAGCAAAATGAGATTTTAAGATTCATTGCTGGACTAAATGACTTATTGAGGTGAATATTTCTGTGTAGTTTCAGCACACTAGTCTGTGCCTAATCATCATGTACCTCCTGAGCCGACTGACCCCCCGTCCTCTCGGTGTTTAACCCTTCACAGGCAGTCCTGGCCCACCAGAGTGGATGTTCACCAGGATGTCAGCGACGGGTTGGGGGGTCCGGCTATCTCCCACCCCAGGGGGCCCCAGTCCCCTGCCCGCAGTGCCGAGAGCCTCCACAAAGGCCCCCGGCCCAAGACGGCTCTGTTGGACCTCTACCAACGGCGGGACGACCGCGCTCAGCAGCCCGCCCGGCAGAACCAGGAGAAGGGGATCAGGCCTCTGGTCAAGCCCCACACCAACCCCCTCAGACTGGGCGCTCTGGCCCCAGCGGGTCCCTGCAAACCCCGTAGCCCCAGTCTCTTCAGTGTGGAAGAGGATGAGGAGGAAGAGGAATGTTTGTCTCCGTCCACACTACCCGCTCAGGTGGTGCTTCGCTGCAAAGCCTCCTCTTCCTCGTCCTCCTCGTCATCTCTGTCCTCTTCCGCTAATCGGCTGACGTCTCGTATGAGCGCTCCGGTCCTCAACCAGATCCATGAAGAGGAGAGAGAGGAGGAGGAGGAGGAGGAGGAGGAGGAGGAGGAAGAGGAGGAGAGGAAGGAGTTGCATGGACTCGGCCCGCCCAAACCCAGCCTCAGCCTCAACCTGAACTCTAGAATACCGTCGCCGTCGCCCGACGCCGTCACCGTTATGGCCCCGCTCGCCGCGGTGACCCCCGGCTCAGAGACTAGCGACGACGACGACACGGAAAGTCACCGCGAACGTCAGCCGGGTCGGGCCGCGGCGACCGTCGGCGGGCAAGGGAGCGAGAGAGAGGGGGGGACCGCCCGGAAAGAGGGCGAGAAGAGGGGGGCGGGGCAGGGCAGCCCCTTCCACTGCGCCAGCCCCGGGTCGGGCTCGGGCCAGGGCAGGGGCACGGCCAAGGCGGCCAGCGGCCTGGTGGAAAGCCTGAAGCTGATGAGCTTGTGCCTGAGCTCCCAGTTCCACAGCCTGACGGGAGGAGGAGGGGGAGGGGGAGGCGGGGGAGGTGGGGGAGGTGGAGCGGGCGGCGACCCCCAGGACCGTCCCATGTGGAGGATGTGCATGGGCGGCTCCACCGGCAGCCTGGATAAGGTCTCGCTCCTGGGCGGCCCGTCGCCCAGGGGGAACCTCCAGCACCACCACCACCACCACCGCCACCACTACCAACCCCCGCCGGGAGACGCGCTGGGGGGGGACCCCCCGCTGGAGGGGCCCCGCTCGGTCGGCACCCTGAGGCTGGGAGAGCTGGACCTGGCCAGGGAGAACCGCAGGAACCTGAAGAACCGGGTGCTGCAGATGCCCCTGAGCGACAAGACTCTGTCCGTCAACATCCACCGGGGCCCCAAGGAGGGTCTGCTCTGCACCCCCGCGCCCCACAGCTGCTGCCAGGTCATCTAGAGGGCCGAGAGCAGCCGCTAGCTCCGCGCTACACCTCCTACATCTCCACCCTGCTGACCCGCTGACCCGCTCCGCACTCCTCCGCTCTCATCCCTCCCTCCCGCAAGGACTCTTATTTGATTTAGTCGTCTTGCCGCTGGTTTTGCGAGTTCACATTCTGTTTGTGTATGCTGCTTTGGTTTTTTAACTTCCTTAAGCACTAACAGTGAACAAATGCCAACCCCCCCCCCCCGCCCCCCCCATGCACTTACGGACACAGAGTCTGCATAGAGAGGGAGGCTGGGTGCCACACAATGTTCTGTACTGGACAGTAAAGGGGGGAAACACAGGAGGTATTTTGACCCTCCAGCGGGCTTAAACAGGAGGCCGTAGCTATGGAAAGGGATGCTGCAGTTGCTCAGTGACAATCTTAGCTGTTTCCTACACCCCCCGCCCTTACACATGTTTACATATGTGCACGTACACACACACACACACGCACCCTCATCACTCTCGGATCAGCTGATCAAAGGGAAAGGCGAGGAGCTGATGAGTTTTAGCATCATGTTACTATGTTGTGCATATTGTCTTTTGTTGTACTTTTGATGTTTGTTTCTAATTATCAGTTCAAACTATTATTTTTTTTTAATTATCTTTTTAGACAATCATTTTTGCTCTTTTTTTTAATTATTATTCTGACTGAAACAGTTGCACATGTTTTCAGGGAATGAGGACAAATAACAGGGCGGGAAAAAAAAACTGAAACACGGACAGAGGCAATTCAGTGCGATGGCGGCACACAGTATTTTTTAGTCTATCACTGTTTTATTTTTCTATCTCGAAACGTGCTCCGCAGTCTCGGACAGGGAAAAAAAAAAAAAAAAACCTCTCCAAAAAACGCACACTCACTTGTCAAGTCTCCGGCGCGGTTACACAGCGGAGTTTGTACATAATGTGAATAACCGAAGACTTTTAGCAGTACTCCTGTAGTATTGACGGTAGAGTTGTATCGCAGTAGAAACCTGACTACTAGATCCTTATTTTATTCATCACTCCTGCTTCTGGAGACCTGCTGGATGTGCAGGGTTTTTGCGGTAAACCCACAAAAAATGGAAACACCAATGACAGTGCAGAAACTCTGAAATGGATGCGACTCTTGGTGTACTCGACCTTCATACTTGGGTCTGAAACCAAACCGCGTACGTCCCGCAGCTTTCCAGGATCACGGTAGCCACTGTTGTAGCGTATTCCAAGACAAAAACAACCAAGGGGTTCGAGTATACCGTACCAACACCGCCCCCTCCAAGTATCCGTCTGTGTAACTGGATGTGTGAACCCACCCCTAGTGGAATATATAACTTGACAGTGCATGTGTTCTTGCTGTAGCAACCTTACTCTTACCCATCGAGGTCAATCCACCTAGTGTATCTACCTAAGTAATGGATCCGAAACTGTCACTTTACTCTACTGTAGCCTCACAGCAATACCAACGACTGCAAAATGTACAACAAAAATGGATGTGCCATAAAATCTGTCTTGAGCATATTGTACTGTATGTATATGATAGAAATCTATGAAAATAAAATGTGAATGAATTCTAAAGTATTTTCTTTTTTTGTTTCTTTTTTTTGTATTTTATTTTGAAGATATTTACACGATAAGCACAGACACTAATATAAAAAAGATAATTTTAAAAAAGTATATATATACACATACATATATACACATATATAGGCCTCTTTTATTATTATACGCCAGAGCTGATCTGTTTCCAAACCAGGGTTTTGGCTTGAGAGGATGTAGGAGGAGGTATTTTAAGAAATGTGAGATCAGATACTTGTTTGCAGCTACATGAACAGTATTCAGCGTGAGCCAGACATGTGAAACCAGACCGGAAAAAAAAAAAATGCAGCCGGCCCTTCAAAGAATAAAGGGATACCGTGTACAAATGCTCCAGCATTGTCCCCAGCTCAAACTGGTAGACGCTACAAGCATGGCTTACCTTCCACGGTCCACGTGACGTGGGGTGGGTGTGAAAGAGTCTACGGGAATAAAGGCTATTAAATAAAGATTATATGTTAAAAAAAAAAAAAAAAAAGAGACTATTGACAGAGTGAGATGGGCGTGTGCAATATGAGTCCAACATTATACCGTCATGCATGTGTTTGTTTTTCTGAATGGGCCCCAGAGGCAAACACCGCAGGGAGTTGTAATCTCTGCAACATCTGGGCTACTGTTCCACATCGGCCAGCCGAGAGTGAATCAGATCAAACCAGATGAGCTCCAGGATGGGCGGATGAACCCGAGTGACCTGCAGGCTTACGTACACACCCACACACACACACACACACACACACACACCTACACACAAACAACCAGGGGCAAACACCAGGGTTTCAAAAACTGAGTGGATCATTGAGGATAGGGTGGCAAAGGTATCGGCTGTCACGTGCACGCCGAGGCACGTGCCGGAATAAGATCCTATCCCGACAACACCATGGTACCCGCGCTCTCTCTCTCTCTCTCTCTCTCTCTCTCTCTCTCTCTCTCTCTCTTTTGCTTTCTCTTGTCTTTTGCACACTACCTGGCAGATATATCTGCCAGCAGAGTGTCTAATCTGACTGCGAATGAAGCTGAATATGAAAGCTGAACTCCTGCCACCGGTGATGCTCATCCTAAAATAAAACTGCTGTAAGAAACAAAGCCCCCCCCCCGATTACCGTCGGTGAGCCAGACGGATCCCACACCTCTTCAGACTAAATACAGCCTTCTGAGACACTGCACTCACTCCACTGTTATTTTAAAACTCATTTACTTTGTGATTATCCCTAGCTAGGACACACACACACACACACACACACACACACACACAGTTTGGCTCAGAGTACATTGACACTGTTTGGCCATCTGATGGAGCTTTTTTTTTTTTTATAGGACACATAGGAGATGTGTGATTGTGGTGATGTCTGCATGAACATTTCATTTCACTGTGTGGGTTTGTTCAGATCAGAGCGTCACTAAAACAGTCTGTTTACCCATCTCATCTCACAATGTGAAACCAAGGAAACAGAGAGAGAGAGAGAGAGAGAGAGAGAGAGAGAGAGCGAGCTTATCTAAGTTATCGAACCCAATGGGTCAATTAAGAACAAATCTCCATTTTCAATGACAGCCTGGGAAAAGGAAAATGGCTTACTGTGAGGAGTAGGGTCATTAAGGGGGTATTAAAAAAAACACTTATTGTAGAAGAAGATAGAAGGCATGGCAACTTGATAGTGAACCTGCAGAGAGCAAACAGCATTAAGGCACGCAGTGGAGCAGAAGCAAGGTGGTACATAAGAAAAACCCTTTCATAGTAAAGGAGGATTCCTCAGATAGTCCGATATAGGGATCAATTTTCCCAATTTTGGGGTATTTTGCACTTCACTCCAGTCACAGGCAGCAGAGCAGTGAAAAGAGGAATAGTCCAAGGAGAAGGGTGACAGGGGACAGATGCATTACTGGTTGTGATGAGCGGCGGGGGACGACGCGTGAGCATCCGAGCCACCTGCTGTTGTTTTGGAAGGAATCCTGGTCTTTACAAAAAGGTTAAGCGAAGAGAAGCACCTACTGGGTGTTACAGCCGTGACCCGTAACACCCAATGAGGCGGGGATCAGGACCGGCCAAGAGTCCACAATAAGACTTATTGAACGTAAAAAAAAAATGTTTTGTTGAGGAATATTGAACATTTGCAGCCTCTGGTCTTTTTCCAATATCTAATCATGTGCAATAGCTTAAAGAGTGGGGGAAAAAAACCCAATGGTTATAAATGGTTACAGATTGGTTGGAAATGACTGGTCTAATAATCTGTATATACTGTGAGTGGATGAGGGAGCCCCAGCAGTAATTAGTTATTGATATTGTAGAAGCAGAAGAGCTGAGGGAAGATGGAAAAGCACTAAGACACACCAGGCACGGCCTCAAAGCTTGTTAATATGATGACAAACTTTTCCTCATCATGTTCACATATTGACCCTTTGACCTTGCACCTAACCTTTAACCATTAGTAGTATTAGTATTATTGGCTCCTGGTTGGGATGGACGGAAACCTGGGGGACCCACTGCCCCAGTGTTCAGGCACACTGGTGCTCTGTAAGCTTTCGGTGAGGGGAGAAGAAATAGCAGCATTACAGGATTTTATTCATCTTTAAGGGACGTCAGCACTTCGTTGGCATGAAGAGCAGCGATGTTACCGATGTTCAGTCTCAATGACAAAGTCTCAACGCCTCTTTGGATCCGTCCTTTTCTCTTTCCGTCCGGAAGGAGAAGAGAACTCATCACATCGTCAGCTTTCCTTGTGCCTGTAGAGAGTCACTATCCCAACAGCTGGCAAAACCCTGTTGCTGCTCCTTTCAGACTGAAAATGCCGCGATCATTAGACTTCTGCCGCTCTCCGTTTTAAAACGACTGTTAAAACAAGCTGTCAAGTGGTTTCCCTTGCACAACAATTTACCTCTCAGATCTTTGCAATGTCAGTTAACGAGCTTATTTCGGTTCCCTCGTGAGACGTGCGAACTAATGAAAAAAATCATCGTACATTTTTGTCCCCGTGCTTTAGCATAAAAGATATCTTTTATGATAAGACTTTTCATGACAGGCTATAATCACCATTCTGCCATAAAATGAATCCAGAGCTGATTAGTGACACTGGCTTCAGAACAGCTATCCTGTGGCACCATAATGCCTCACCAGAATAGTGTAAACATAACGACTTTGTAATAAGGATGTGCCAGAATACAGCCAGCGCGGTGTCTTTTGAATGAGGACCACAATTACACAGTCAGACTCGGTGTATAACCCTGATGCCAGCTGGGAAATCACTGTTATCAATGTTGTCAAGGGGACAGCTTGGTAGAGGCTTCATGCTGTTGCACAGGAAGACAATATATACAAAGCAATGAAATGACAGTAATCATTCATTGTCATCATCATATTGCATGTTATCTTAGATTATATGGATTCTTAAATTATGAACTGATTGAATTATTGAATGGTCCTGACTCTTTGGCTGCACAAACCTGTATGTGGTTAAGGTGACTATTGATAAACCAGGGCCTGATGTCTGTTAGGAGAGTGTGGAATGCAAGTAATCTGCCATCTGTGGCGCATCAGTGAGCGTGTGTGTGTGTGTGTGTGTGCATGTGTCAGTGAGCCAATGTGCATTTTCCACAGTTATTTCAGTCTTTCAATTATATCCAAACCCAGCGTGAAAGCTCCCGTCATCCGCTCTCGTTCGTTTCGCTGTTTCTAACGAGATGAGTTTGTGCACGTGTGACTGAGAGGGTGAGAGAGAGAGAGAGAGAGGGAGGGAGAGTCGATGATGCTCGCTGCTTATTAAATTAGTTTTAACGGACATTGTGTGTGTGTGTGTGTGCACGTTTCCACTGTGCGCTGCCTCAAGAAAACAAACAAACCCATAATTCCCCACGTCAAATCACAGCATCACTTCCTGCTTGGTCTCCGTGGCTACCCTGTTGCCAGGGAAACGGTTCTTCGTGGGGGGGGGGGGGACGAGGTTGATGTCACAAGATGGGTAGAGGTGACAGAGGTTGCACTGTGAAATGTCAGGTTGGTCAATGCATCTCCTTAAAGAACAGCCTGACATCGACACTTTCTGAGTTCACTTTCAAGCTTTTGTGTCATCCCACACCTACTCCACCCTTATGCTTTGAAAATGCTTACGCTTCGCCCAGACAGAGAGAGAGCCAGGCCTATTTTTGCTCACACAGACCTCTGACCCCATTCTGTCATTGCAGTTGTGACTTAGCAGAGAATGCTGAGTGTTGCACTGCTCTTAAGGCATCACTGTCCAGGTCTCCCGAGTAGGTCGCTCAGCTCAATATGCATGCAGGAGCCGGCTTGTGTGGGATTTGCCGTCAACCCGTCTATCTGGGAAGAAACTGCGGGGAGATGTTACTGTACTGCCATCTGCAGGCCGCTCCCCGTCATAGTCTCTCAGAAGCGGCTGAGAAAGTTTCAATTTCCAGCCCTTTGCCCTACTTACTCAGTATCTCTCACAGTGGGTGAAAGGACAAAAAAGGAACATCCAGTGCACTTTGCCTAGACCACCACCCATAACGATTTCCCTTTGGGAGCCGCTGTCCCTTTACAACAGATAAAAGTTGCCTAAGATTTTCTCCGAATTCCTATTTCGACACGGTCGCCAGTCTGAACCACACAGGGACAGGGAGAGAAAAAAAAAAAAAAAAAAAAGCAACTCTCTACTGACTGCATCTCACATTTATTTACAAAATGTATTTACATAAGGCTCATGGTCACGAGATAGAGACGGACCTGCTGGAGAAACCTGTGACCTTCGACCCCCAGACGAGGAATGTGTCCTGGCTGCCCCCTTAACATGCATGATAATAATGTAAGACAATAATAAAGAGGCTTAAGGTAAAATTGTTCTGGTCCCGTGAGAGTCAGGGTTCTCTCTGCTTCCAGCCCTCCTCCTCTCTCTTTATCCCCCCGTCTCCTTCCGACGCCTCATCTCAGTCTTTCTTTTCGCTCTCCGTCCTGGTGAGGATCCCAAGGACCGTCTGGTTGAAGTCGTCCGGCTGGTCGGCAAAAACGTAATGACCCGCTCCTCTGATCACCTGACAGAAACAAACAGGCGAATAGAAATAAAGCAAAAATAAAAGTTATGAACTCTGTCGCTGTTCTAACCAACGATGTAGTGGTAAAGGAAAAAGTGGGTAAACTATGGCCTCCAGTCAGTGATCATCATGAGACAAACAACAACAAATGCAAACAGAGATCAATTACACTTTCAGAAAACCTGTAATTCTGTTCCTTAAAAGATCCTCATTTAACATTATTTTGATGCAATGTACTCTGACTCTATAATCTCATTTGAAAAGGTGGGTGAAGAACTGACCGTGATTTTCACGTCTGGCCTCGTTTTCTTGAAGGCGTAGCCGGAGTCGCTGTCAATGCTGGAACGGGATCCGTAGATGAAGGAAATGGGAACGTCGGCTCGGATCTGGCCTATCCTCTCCACCATAGGCCTGTTAGCCCAGCCGTATGGGATGGTCATGTTCTTAAATGCCGTTTCTCCACTGCGGCGGGAAGCAAAAAATATATGTGTGAGGGACGAATGAAAGTCGGGAGTCAGAGAGATGAAGTGTATCCGCATCGTTGGAGGTTCCTCACCTGGGCGTCTGGGTGTTCACGTGGTAGATGTAGTCACACACGGTGTTGTCGTCAAACACCGAGGAGTACTTCTGCTTGAAATCAGACCTGATCGTCTGGAGCAGCATTGGACCTGAGGGGAGAATCGACAGCTTAGTGGTGCTCTGTGTAGCATTTAGACATCGATCAATCATCACCGCATTCATCTTGAGACATGCAAACAAGACGATTGCCAGAGAGGGGAAGGGGGAACAAGTAGCAACGTCCTCTTTGTGACAGGAAGCAACAGAGTTCATGTGAAATGTGGTTACTTTTGAGAAACACCAACCACCACCGGCGTGAGATAGAGGCTTTTCCAACTTTTTCAGTCATTACACTAAGTGTTGTATGAACAGTATGTGACTGGGTGGGTGTGTGTGTGTGTATGTGTGTTGATAGTGCGTGTGCTGACCGAGAGGCCCAGCCAGTCTGAGACCAGCCAGTGGGTTGAAGGGGCTCATGAAAGCCCCCATGGCTCTGATCCACACTGGGATGGTGCTGTGGTTGGGGTTCTCTGGACGCTCTGGGAAACCCCACGGCTCCACCAGTAGCAGGTGTTTTACCCTGCACGCACACACACGCACACACACACACACACACACACACACACACACACACAGTTACTTTATTAATACACATACTCAATGTTAAATTTCAGTTATTAATACACACATTTAGGATGTCTGCAAGTTTCATCAAACCAAGTCTGTTTTAGACATTTTAGCCAGTTAGGAGACAAAATTTGTGATTGGAATGAACGTGACAATGAAAATAGACTGGGCTAGCTCCTCACGAGACAAAACCACAACAAAAAACTGTGTCTTTTAGAGCAGGTTCAGCACACACACACACACACAAGCACCTGTGTGGGTATTTGAGCGTGTAGGCAGCGGAGAGGTATCCTCCTAGGTTGTGTCCAAGCAGCAGCATCTCCTCCAGCCCCACCTTCTCCCTCCACTCCTCCAGGGCGGCCAGGAACTGGTCCTCGGCCCCCTCCGGGTCGGTGCTGAACAGGGGGCGGCTGCTCCGGCCGAAGCCCAGCAGGTCCACGGCGTAAACCGGCCCGCTTTCGGAGAGAGAGTCCAGGTTCTGGGCCCAGAGAGCCACCCCGCCTCCAAAGCCATGCAGCAGAACCAGAGGAGGCCTGGGCCCGGCCTGGGACTCGGGGTGAGAGGGGGGGCGTGGCTGGGGCTGAGTGGAGAAAGCTAAGGTCCACAGATAGTTGTTGTTGGATATCCGGACGTGCTGCCTGGAGAACGGACGCTTCACACCTGCAGAGGATGGAGGAGGAAGGTGATGTAGGGGAAACCTAATGGTCATGCACACACACACTAGAGTTCAACAGATATGGTTTTTTGAAGGAAGATACTGCTGTTTTTAGATTGAAGCTGCTGATTTTTTTTTAGATGATATTCAAAGTCTTCAGATTTGACCACTTTCATACCCACAAATTTTAAAAAATCGAATCCTCTGAAACAGCATTTAGAGCATCATGGGATATTACAACTCTCCACTGAAAGCCAGACTAATGAATTCCCACTCCACACTGAAATTATTTCTCTGGTCATCTGATATAAAAGTAATAATAATAAAATACATTCACTAGCTGTCACTGAGGAGGAACCATATCGGGGTTATAATTTTTTTAATAATAATTTTTAATTATAAAAATCAGATTTTTATAATTAAAAATCAGATTTTTAATTATAAGGTCTGTATCACTCACTCACACAAACTTACTCTTGAGCATTTTTTCCTCTGCATCTTTCAGCTGTGAAGGAGAAGTGGGGCACCAAGACGGAAGCCAACTTAATATCCAGGAGCTGTGATTCAGACAGCAACCACGCACCCCAAACATGCACGCGCACACACACACACACACACACACAGACACAGAGCCAGAAACAAGCCATAAATACAGTGACTGGTGTTGAACTTCGACCCTACAGTCACTTCTGTTATCAGTGCTGTTGGGAGCCAATCTATACAGTAAGTAACGTATCTGGAGCATTCTGTGCTTTGTCCTAAAACCAATTCATATATTATAAAGCGTCAGAGCCTGATAGACCGTAAACAGCATATTGCAGGGTGCCTCTTATACACGGATACAGTCCGTTCACGTTTCTGTGGAGGGAATCCGAAGCCAGTTCAAAGTCTGGTCATTTAATGTTGCCACTCTTCTCGGCATACATCCAATACACCAAGCAGCACTTATTCCAAACAAATTTAAACTAATGAAACTTTAGGATTGGTTCGCCTGTTACTCCCTCGATCTTCTTCCACCCAAAATACACCGTGCGATGCGAACAAATTCAAAAAAGGTGGTTTCATTGAAATGACGTGCTGCTCGTGCTGCACCTCTGTTCTGAAGACGCAATTATTAAATAATCTCATGTCATGTTCTATGTGGTTTGTATGTTCGCCAATAACCAAGGCAATATAAACCTGCGGCAGTTTTTTTTTTTTACTGGAGGTTGGTGTACAGCGCTCAATACAGGGGTGACACCGTGTTTTGTGTTGCTGTTATTCAGGGTCAGTAATTCAAGAAAGCAAAGCAGTTAAGTGAGTTTGATCGCAAAAAAACACAAACAGCATAAACTAGTTCCGAGTTGAGTTACAAGGTAAATTTACAAAGAAACTTCAAGTCCGAGTAGATTTTAATAGTAAAGAATTATAACGCTTGGTATGTCTCACCTCTGCTCGTTGGTAGGTTGTACTTCCTCCGCCATCCTTCGCATGGTGTATAGTGATGGTCTCTCGTCCATGTAAGAAAGTACTGTCAACGTCAATGTGTAGGCTATGTATTATGATGCCTTCAAGTACACCTGTTAAACTCTGTAGTTGTAGCTACAACTAGTGACAAAAGAACCTGTAACAAAGGAAGTTTTTTGGTAGCTGGTGTTTTATTTTAGAAATCAGCACATCAGGAATGTAATGGGTGTTTATATTGCCCAATAAACAAAATGCGACAACTGAAAGTTAAACAAGGGTGAAAATAGAAACGTACAATAATGCTAACTATTTACATAAACAGCAAATATTTCATGGTATAGCACAACCTCGAGGGTATTGGCGGTATTATACAACAGTTTTTATATTAGCAGAAATGTATAACAATGGAATAAAACAATTTCAGCAGTTTTTATTACTCTGCCAACAAATGTAGTTCAGATTAATCAGAAATTGAATTTATAGAAATGTTGACATGTTGCTAGATTATGAGTTTCTGATATTGCCTTAATTTATACAATTTGTGACAAAATGTAAACAACGTGGCCATATTGCAACAAGGTCTTACTAAAATAAGATGAAATGCAACTTTAATAATCCTTATGGTGAAATTGGGTTGTTGCAGAAGCAAAAAGTGACAGGATACAGTGAAGTAAAATAGAATAGAAATAAGGATGTAGCAAATGGGGGTCATTTAAAGATAACACAGCCAGAAATTCAACACAAGAATGTGTTAATTAGAAATGTGTGAATAAAATGTTTGTGCCACTCTCATGACCTTAGACACTGGGTGGAATGCCTCTCATCATATTGCTTGATTTGAAAATATTTAATTAGAAACATTACCATTAACATGCTTCCCGTCCCCTGAGCGTCAAATTCTGGAAAGCCAAATATCATTGATTTTTCGACTTGCCCAGTCCTATTCATCGTTTTGTTGGGTGGTTCAAGTGCTCTCAATTTGTAATCGCGATATTTCCGGCAGCACCTGAAGGCAGCAAAGTGGCGATCAAGAGGAAGAACAGATACAAGACCTACAGGTGGGCTGCGATGTCTTTATCTTGTTTCATTCTGCGTGGGGTAGTTGAATAATAATATAAAGTATAATATATTTAAGTAATATACCGGGAGACATGGTGCTTTACAGTCATTTTAGCACAGCTAAGAGGCGCCGTAAGGCACTACACTACGAGTAGCATCACTAAACCTGGCCTCAAAAAGGGAGAACGTGAATTTTCAACACATGTTTTACTTTTGACCGATACTAATTTATTACTACTCATTGAAAAAATGGTATTCTTCCGTTAAGCAATGTAGTTCATGTACCGGTATGAGTGGCGATTTGATATTCGCGCATTGATATTTCAATTAACTGTTATGGGGTCCCAGGTGTGCTTTATACGGAGCCGAAGCGTAAGTAAACCCTGGTTTACTAGCGGCTAGTGCTCGGCAGTTCGAGTCTTTTTGACGATTCGGTCTTCATAACTTCCGGGCAACGGAACAGATGCCTTGCGCATTAGCTGTTATTTAGTGCTATTCACCTCTTGGGCCAATAGAGGGCAGGGTATGCTAATCTATTTTATATGGTGAGAGAGCACTATAATAGTAATTTTCTAATTGGTGTGTGTGTGTGTGTGTGTGTGTGTGTGTGTGTGTGTGTGTGTGTGTGTGTGTGTGTGTGTGTGTGTGTGTGTGTGTGTGTGTGTGTGTGTGTGTGTGTGTGTGTGTGTGTGTGTGTGTGTGTGTGTGTGTGTGTGTGTGTGTGTGGTTAATTCTTTGTTAAGAAAATCATTTGCACAGTACATGGCCTTTTAATTTAAGATGAATTGTAATATGGCTTGAGAAAAACTAAAACATGAGTTAGACCAATATGCAAAAGAAGTATCAATTCAACAAATCGTCCTGACGACTGCAGCTTCGTGCCTTGCCAGATACCGCAGTTCATCCGGAGTACGTACTGAAACTTCCAACAATACATTAATACATTAAATGTAAAATGTGTCCATTATATTTTGAATAAAGCAATTACCTGTTTTGCATTTTGGTTGTGATATTACTAACAAGCATTGTTTTCCACAATTTGAAACAATAAATCAAATTTGATATTTCCATTATTGTTACTAGTTACAATGGGCAAATTGGAATAAAATGTTTTCTAATGTCAAATTCCACAGCACTGATTTCAGAGCGGCATAGTAATAACAAACTAATCATGTGGTATTACTGAGCACTGATTTTAAAGGAGTTAATCAGTATTGTGTAATGATTGCACTTAAAGTAACCTTCCCAACATTGACTGGGTGTCATTGAAAGCAGCATATGGAAAAAATGTTAATGTTAACATGTTGTCTTGTGCAACGGCAAGAACAGTGACAGGATTCTAGTGTTACTCAAATTAAGTTGGAAAGACACGTGTACACTTGCTCTCATTGAGATTGAACCTTTTACCTAGCTGCATAATGTCTTTGTATAATTTAAGATGAGGTCAGAGATTGAAGGGAAGGTTAATTCACACATCCTCATAGGATTTGAGTGTACGATATGCGCCTGCTGCTCTGGACTGTTACTGTCTTACTTTAATTCTTACTGTGAAATTCATTGAACCTCAAAGGGGTATTAACAAATAGATTTACAATCTAAGACATGTCGGGGTAATCCTTGAAAAACCCGGGAACCTCCTTCAGGAGTTCATTCTGTAGTCTGTGTTGAATCGGTGTCAGTTTGAAGAGTCATCCAGCCCGTGTGGGGAATTGGGACCTGACCAATGACTCCTCTTAACCGGAGGAAGAATATTCAGCATATAAGAACTGTATCATGGGATATTTAGAGAGTGGTTATCATTGGTTCCGAGCAACATGCCGCCATGTTGGAAGAAAGACAACAAAAGGAAGGATTGTAACATTAATCACATCTTCCTCCCGGAGAAAACAAAGAGTGCTAGATTTTAGAACGGTGGTATAGGGTCATAAACAGAGAATAAATGGCGGCATATCCATTGTAAATACCCATAACTACTTTCCCAACACGATTATGAGTTGGAATATCCTTTTCTGATAAACGATTTGGTGTTTTTCTACTAGAGGTGAAGGGAAAATTGAGGAAAGAGCCATGCCAGTCCTGCTCCACAAGGTGGCATACTTGTGTTCTAGTTGGGCACACACCCACACACCCACACGCACACCCACACACCCACACGCACACACACCCACACCCACACACCCACATGCACACACGTGCACATGCACGCACACTGGCTACTTTATCCTTCATTCCTCAAACAATTTTCCTCTCATACCACCCACTTTTAGTGGCTCTCGGACTATGGGCTGACTGAGTGGTTCCAAATGGACTCAAACCACTCACACACACACACACACACACACACACACACACACACACACACACACACACACACACACACACACACATAGCCACACACCTCATTTCCTTTTCTCTCATAGATGCATCCTCTCGTTCTCTCGCCCCACTACTGTCTGTTCACTCTGCTGAGTGCTCAGAATTTCATAAGCCAACAGACAATGAGACTAGCTGGACCCATAGAGGAAACGCAGCAGTATGAGACTGTAGCTGTCTGGAGACCAGTAACTGGGTGGGCATAAAGCTGCAGCATGGAGCCAGCCCACTGGGTCTCACTAGTCAATGTTTCTCAGCACTAAATGGCCATGCTAGTAGGCAATAGGTTATA
>JAXDDW010000028.1:442500-510000 GCA_034670385.1 Hoplostethus mediterraneus | reverse complement strand
TGTCGGGACGAGACACGGTCATGGCAGATGATCACCTGGGGGTGGGTGACGGAGGGTGGAGGGGGTGGTGGGGGCTTTCTGAGGACATGGAGGCTAGGGGGAGGGGTGGGGGGGGGAGGGGGAGGGTGGGGTGGTTGTGGGAAGGAGTGGCGGTCATGACATTACAGGACTGTGCAGCCGTTCTGCGTGATCGACGGTCTGAACAGAGAGAAGATGAGTTAAACACATGTCAGAGGAGTCATCTGCATGCACATGACTACCGGTGTGTGTGTGTGTGTGTGTGTGTGTGTGTGTGTGTGTGTGTGTGTGTGGGGCGTATGTGCGAAGCCGCCAGCCATTTACTGACCAATGAACCCAGACAAAAGGGCGGCTGTACATCAGCTGATCGTATATTGTACGGTCTCCTGGGCGTGTGTGTGTGTGTGTGTGTGTGTGTGCGCACGGGGTTCACGTGTGAGATGTGTGTGTGTGTGTGTGTGTGTGTGTGTGTACCGTACAGTACAGTACGTTTGATCGCGACTGCGTGAGACAGGGCAAGACCGGGGCGGACACGAGTACGAGTGCGTCCCGTACGTACGCGTCCGTCCACATGTGCGCATTGCGCCGTCGCGTTCTCAGTATTCTCTCCCAGCGCCCGACGCCCTCGTTCAACCTGTCCCACATGACGGCGGATCCTCATCCTCACCCTGTCCCCCCCCCCCCCCCCCACCGGATCCCCCTCTTCCATCAGCTTCCCATTCATGGCTCTGGGGCTGCTGGTTCAACCCCCGACCCGGATGACACCGGGGTTCTCAATCCCTTCTTTGTGTCAAACTACTGTAGTGGATGTGCTCCCGTTTTCCTTATGTGGCCTGTGTGGAATCCAGCCCTGTGACGGGGCTCCGTTTCTTTCTGGTTTGCCCTAAAGAACAAAATGCAGCAGAGGGGAAACTTTTAAGGGTGATTATTCAGCATTTGAGGAAGAGAATCGTCTGAGACAGGAAAGTTAGGGGAGAGAGAGAGAGGGGGGGGGGGGCGATGAGGGCGGGATAACCGGGCTCGTACTCGTGACGGCGCAAAGTACGCGGGTCACACCTTCGCGGGTCGCGCCTTCGCCCAACACAGTGACACCACCGGGGCCGCGGTGTGCGCAGAGAGGAGGTCATGCCACGACCTGAGACCGGGGAGTGTTGAATATAAGGGCGAGTGGAGTATTCATGATTGCTGTAAAGGTGGAGCGCGGTATAGACGGCGAGAGCGGAGCGGTCTGTACTCTGTACCAAAATGGAGCTCGAACAACGACCGAGCTGCACAGTCTGTGTGTAAAGATGGTGGCGAAAAGAACAAGCTGTACATCTGTCTTCCAGTGCCCTTCTCTCTCTCTCTCTCTCTCTCTCTCTCTCTCTCTCTCACTCTCTCTCTCTCTCTCTCCCATTTCATTCCACCTCTCACCCATCCCATTTCCTCTCTCTTTCCATCTGAGCTCACGTACACACTCATCCCCTCCTCCACATGTGTGGAGCGTTGTTAAGCTGTATAGGGTGTGCCCCCCCCCATACCCATACATTACAACGAGCCACGTACAGCATACATACATTCATGCCAAGTGGAGTTCACGCATGGCTGCACAATGACGGACACATCCTGGTTTCCAGTACGGGGGGGGCGGGGGGGGGGGGCCTCTGCGTTCATAAGAGGACGCGGAAAAAGGGTTTCGCGATCGTTCGTTGGCATTTTTGCTCGCCGCAAAAAGTGCGTATTGAGGCTGAAACGGCACTTTTGTTTGTGTACCTGACGCCTGCGATGCTGAGGACACGTCGGCGTACGCCACAATTACCCTAATTGAACATTCCAGAGCAGCCCTGCAAAATGGCTGCCGTTGCCGGCATGCTGTCTGTGATGGCCGACGAGAGCGTGTAGGTCTGAGGTGTGTGTGTGCGCGTGTGTGTGTGTGTGTGTGTGTGTGTACACAGCTGTGTATGTGTGTTGCGCGTGTTTTTGCGGCAAGTGTATGAAAGAGTAATCTCTTTTTTTTTTTTCACACCGACTGCTCTGTGTCAGGGGGGGGAAGTCTCCACTCACCGGAGATCTCTCCACAATCCGTAATTACCAACCCCAATATACCTCGACTCCAGGAGCCGTTATGTCAAACCGCCTCACCGTGAACAAGTTGATAATAGCGTTTTCCTTAGACCCCTTATGTTTTCGCTCTGGAAAGAAAACGAGCGCGCTCCACTTCAGATGCAGCGACGAATGTTGGGGGGGGGAATCAGCCGGAGCTCCTTTCAAAGCTCCCCGCGGCCGGCCGGCCTCTTCAGAAGGTCGGCGTTTTTTTTTGGGGGGGGGGGGGGGGTTTCTCGCTAAGGTGCTGAATGTGTTTCCGTTAAAGAGCTGACCTTGTTGTTTCTTTACAGCTTCTCTGCCTCGCCAGCCCAGCGCCCAGCCAGCCAGCCAGCCACCCACCCAGCTTTATCCACCCATCTATCCAGCCAGCCAGCCAGGCCCCTGCAACCGCCCTGCCCAAGAACTGGCATCCTCCAGGAGTCATCAGGGTTAGTGCTCTGTTGGCTCGCCTCTATGCCAAGGCCCATCGGGGGGAGGGGGGGGGGGGGGGTACGGGTACCCGGGGGGCTTATTTATGAGCAGGAACTTGTACACTCATAGATCTGCACTTATACCAAACTAAAGGCTACGCAATCAAATAATACACTCAACTAAGAGAGAGAGGGGGAAAGTGATCCAGAGGCATCCATAAAACATGGCTGCCGTTCCTGATTTATAACGGCCAATAGGACACGTCGAGGGATGTGGAGCAGCAAAGCCCAGTGCGTTCGCTGTAATCTTATAGGAGCGAACAACTGATGGCAATTTCGCTCATTTGATTTATGCTCTTCCTCTATAGGCCGCGACACAGACGGAGAAAAATGACTCCCGAGGTCCTGAACGCTTCATTTATGTTTTTCTTTGCAGAGGGGATATTCTGTCGTCGTTCATTATTCAAAAATAATAATAACCCCCCCCCCAAAAAAAAAAAAAAATAGTAGCCTCCATAAACTGCGTTTGTATGCTAAGCTTTCAGAGGATGGGAGGTGGCTACCTTCTTACGCGTACACACACACACACACACACACTTTTGTATAGAGATAAGGAGCATTCTCTCATTTACATCCACTTCTTCTTCCATTCTTATGAGGCTACACACACACACACACACACACACACACGGCACAGATTATAAGCATCGCTGGATTAAGTTAAAGCTGTGCCGTTTCGCTAATAATTCAAATACTGCAAGTGCGAGCATTTTTTTTTTTTGCGCCGTTCATCAGAGAGAGGCTGTAAAAAGACAAAGCTGAACTAAATGACTACCGGCGCTTAGGCCTTATCGCAACTGTGTGGGTGTGCGGTGTGCGTGTTCATGTGAGAGAGGGAGTGTGTGCGCGCGCTGCGCGCGTGTGTGTGTGTGTGTGTGTGTGTGTGAACGTGCGCGTGCCGCGTCTCGATTGTGACAGGGGGTTTTACACGTTAACATCTTTTTGCTGTTTTTCTAATGCTTTTGTTAAGCCGCGGTGTGGCCACACTGTTGTGCTGCCAGTAAATCAAGTCGTACAAAAGAGGAGTGATGGAGGGGAGAGCGCTGCTGTGCATTCACACGCAAGGGGGCCGTGCGCGCGTGTGTTGTGTGTGTGTGTGTGTGTGTGTGTGTGTGTGAGAGAGAGAGAGAGAGAGTGAGAGAGAGAGAGAAAGAGAGTTAAATGTGAGTGTGGCTGCCATAACAAGAGATACCACTGCTATTTGCTATTGATTGGAATCATCTCTTTCCGGAGTGAATAATGCATCGCTGTCTCTCTCTCTTTTTCTCTCTTTCTCTCTCTCTCTCTCCCTCTCTCTCTCTCTCTCTCTCTCGTGAGTCTTCAGATACGTCCCGGAATATAATGGAGCCATTACTTTAGTGTCTATTAATACAGCGGTCCAAGGCTCAAGGCACGGCTAAAGGCAGGGAGCGTCATTCCTTTTCATAAGCTTATATTCCCATTTTAAAAAAAACAACAAAAAAAACACCTAACACTCTCCGTTTTTCATATTTATTTTCTTCATTTTTCTTTTCTTCTATAAATATTTGACTCATGTGGTTCAAATCAAGGAACAATTAGCTGAGAATTATTGTGAGAATGATAAGAAAGTATAACAAAAATAAACTCATCAAGAACTCATCAAGACTTTATGAGAGAATCCCATCTACACTGTAAGGAAAGCAAAGCCAGGTCCGGGTACCATACCTGCTGCAGCACCAAAATAAGATGAAGAGACGGGAAAAAGAGAGAGAGAAGAAGAGCGAGTAGGACAAAGATGCAGCTGAAGAAGAGCATTGTTTTTTTGTGCCTTCTTTTTTTTTATACTGTTGGCTTTGTTTCCGATTCAATTGGAAGTTGACGTTCATCTTCCAGTAAAGGGAACCTGAGGACGGCAGGGTGTGTGTTCATGTGTGTGTGTGTACCTGTCTCTGGCGAAGGGCCTTTTTTAGATGAGAGGAAAGAGACACACTCTTAGGAAATGGAGGCTTGGCAAACGCTCAGTCACCGTCCTTATCGCTGCTGCTGCTGCTCTCAGGCCTGACCATCACAGCCCCTTAATAATGGAGACAGAGCACGAGTTATTTCTATTTATGCGCTTACTAACACCTTATACCCTCCCAGCGTATTGCTACAGATAATATTAATGCCTGAGATAATGTATCATCATTCAGGAGGCAGTTCGCTCCTCTTGCACTATCGTTCCCGTGCTGTTTTAGAGGGAGAAATAGAAGAAAAAAAGGCAAGGCGACACGCACAAAGAAGAAGAGCTGGAGAGAATTAGCGTTGTCAGGTTGTGCCTCGCTCAGCTCGAGGCGATACAGGGGCAAAGAAGAATGGCATTTGACACAAGTGGAGGTCTGTCGGTTAATAGTGTCGGTCTAAAACACACAGAGAGAGGGGACAATGTTCTCCACAAGCAAAGCTTTTTACCTCCCTGGCTTCCATCCCAAGTGCAGACAACAGACATCCTCATTTTCCAACTCAATTTACAGGCGCATTAGGAGATGCCGAGGCGCGCCCAGTTCTCTCAAATGCAATCAGCCTGTCTGTGTTTTTCTAAGAGGAAATTGAGTGTGCGTCTTTATTGACTTTTTTTTGTTTTTTGTTTTATCTTCCTCTCTTTTGTAAACCCTTTTTTTTTTGGACAATAATTTCAAAACCCATAAAGCTTGCACGGTGGAATCAGAAACATATTTTGATTTATCTTCTTTCCGTTTCTTTCCTTTTAGGCAACACGAAAAGAGAGTCAAGAAAGATGAAGGCTTGTGAAGACCGATAAAGATAGATAGATTCATGTTTACCAAGGTAAGTTGAAGATATACCCGGTTAGATGCTCACTCATCCCCATTTTATATCCTTTAACCCTATTGAGCAATGACCACCTATGTTTTATAACAGTCTTACTAATACAGACAGGGTAGCCACACGTCTGAAATAAAATCTTAAATTGCATCAATTTGAGGTATTAAAATATCTTAAATGAGTTTCATTCTGGTGGAACTATAAAATGAGTCGGTGGTATTGACAGTTTCTTTACATTTGGTGACATGCAGTTGTAAAATAAGGCGAACGAAATGAGGCAAATTGTGTAGTTTCACCAACAGATGTGAACGGGACCGGCAGCAGTGTCGGTTTTATGTTGTTACGTTGTGTTACATTGCATGCATTTCCAGTTGGTCACATTACGTTCGACCCACATGTA
Organism: Hoplostethus mediterraneus; assembly: GCA_034670385.1. Classification (NCBI taxonomy): domain Eukaryota; kingdom Metazoa; phylum Chordata; class Actinopteri; order Trachichthyiformes; family Trachichthyidae; genus Hoplostethus; species Hoplostethus mediterraneus. Next base: position 504,243 of record JAXDDW010000028.1, on the reverse strand, counting down.
CGTCCACTCTTAGATTAATACAGGACACACAGGTTCATACGATATGCCACATGTGTTGGATTTCATGTTCCTTAACATTTAATTCCCTTTTTAATTCCTTTTTCTTATACCGTCCATTTATGGTCTCAGAACCTTTATACTCAGTGGGAGCACATTTTTGTTTCTTTATGTTGTTTTTTTAAATTGGTCCTGAATTCAATTTGAGGTAGCATTAAAAGCTCTTAAAAAGTCTTAAATTTGGCTTTCCGAAACCTGCAGATACCCTGAAAGTCCCTCTCTCTCTCTCTGTAATTGATTTCACACCTTTGAGCCTCACAAGGGTTTTCTGAGTGCACTTAGGGGAGATTCAGGACAAAGTCAGCTTGACACACACACACACACACACACACACACACACACTGGCTGCCTGAAATCGTGCAATGATAATGTCCCATTTGATCCCCAACTAAACATTTGATTAATTGAGAGCTTGGGTAAAACCCAGGAGGGAGGATGGCAAGAGAGAGAGGACACAAGACAAAGGATGGGGGGTTGGGAACGATAGAGATCTATGAGGAGGGGGGTGGGAGAGAGGTGGTAAATATAAAAGAAGAGGAGGACAAGAAGGAATAATTGAGAAAAGAAAGAGACGTCTTTGAAAGATGGCATCTAGCATTATTCTCTCAACTCGGGATCCCATCTACGACTATCTTTCAATTCCCTCGCTCTCTCCAAAATGTCACAGATCATTCATCCTCTTTTTCACCCTTCATTTCTCTCTCTATCACCCCGTTTCTTGTACCATCTGTTCACTCATCTATTTCACTTTTGATCTTTTTTTTTTTCTCTCTTCCTCCACCGTCTGATTTTCCATCATATTCTTCCTCCGCCACCTTGCCCTTTGTCGTCTCATATCGTCTCTCCCTCCCTCAAATCTCTCAAACGCTCATTTTTTTCCAGCAAGCGGTTGTTTTGAATCACACTGTAAGAGACAACGGCAAATGACAGCGGATTGATCAGGCACACACAAAAGCGCAGCTCGGTTATTGATTCTTCCTCACGCGTTCATGATTGCATACCGCGAGCACGCACGCACGCACATGTACGCGTTCACACATCGTTTACATTGGCTGCTAAGTGGCTATATTGGCTGTGTAAATCTCCTGCACAAGCAGCCGCGTGGATCCATACCGCTCAGGTGGAGGAGGTCTCTCGGAGCGCGTGGACGTTATCTTGAAGCTGGGGGCTGGCTGCCATGGCAACCATATGATGAGGCAGGCAGGGCTATTTAAAGGAATTCAGCTGCTGCTCTCGTTCCCATCAGCTTTCACGCCGGCCCAGTGAAAAAGACACCATCACGAGGAAATAGAATTGAATGGAGCGAAAAATATACTGTACATTATGCCCAAGTGGCACGAAAACAAATATCTGCGATCTATTGTGTGATGCGAGCACACACACATGATAAATCACACATATCGCACCAGGTTTAATCGAACAGTACACCTGACACATTTCGGCTTTATAAACCCTTTTACATTTTGAGTCATTCTGATTGGTCCAGATGATGTATTGTTGGAGCACAATATCTTTCTTTCCCTCAGTGCTAATGAAATAAATAAAATCGAGCTGCAGCATTTTCAATTCAGAACAGAGCTACACCTGTTCATGCACCGTCTTGTCACCTTGGAGAAAACACGCTCCACACCTTTAAAATCAATGCATACACAATGAAGACACGCACAGTCGCGCGCAGCATCATCCCCTCGCCTTGTTAAAAATGGATGCACACCTTTTTAAACCTTTTCATACAAATATTATCTACCAATATGCATCATCTCATGTAGCCAAATGTTGCTGTACAGTAGCAGAATTGATGGTAGAATTGGCGATACGCTTCTGCATTGCATTATCTGCAGAAAGGGCCACTGTAAAATCACAAATTATTCATGATGGTCAAAAAAAACAACAACCACATACCTTTCTCTAGAGAAGTGTTTCAGAGTGAACAGCAACACGGGGACAGCTAGGAGACAGGTGTGAGAGGAAGAACGACCGCTGTGCACCTAGAGTGCCTTGCATGCCAAACACATAGGGAAAGAGGCAAACAAAGAAGAGCACAACTGCTGTAGTTACAGCTGAAAATACATAGTTAGGTTTGACTAAAACATTCACTGATGTGGTCCTTAAACACATATAGTATTTGTACATGTCCCTGTCAGTCATTTTAGTTGGCTGTGAGAGGATGTATACCTGAAGGAAATGTCATTCATTTCCCATTTCCCTACTGAGAGAATTGCTGTACATTAAGTTGGCCTCTGTCACGCAGCGCTGCCTCTCCACTCTGTGCTTTTGACTAGACATCTGAGCCTCTTTAATGTCCCGGGAGTTCTGCTTGCTTCGTACCTTTTTAACTTCTCAGTCTGAGCTTATCACGGGATAATTAGCGAGGGAGTACTGTTTTGAGTACAATGTCTAAAGACGAAGTTTTAGAAGTTCTTTTCTTTTCCCGGTCCGTGATTTAAGGCAAAGCTGAAACACCTTTCTAAGATGTTTGTTTGATGGTATTGTACATATTGGTTCTAGACTTCCACTATAATGAGACACAGGGAGAACGCTCCACACAGAAAAGACCAGGGCCTTGAATTTGAACCGAGGACCTTCTTGCTGTGAGCCGACAGTGCTAACCGCTGAGCCCCAGACCAGCCATTGATCATTTGTTAAGAAGTTCATCTTTGGACATAGACCACGGCAGACACAGGTTGGCGCCATGGAGAGACAGAGACCATCACATACCTATAAGGTTGCATCCCCACGATCCCCTCAACCCCGCAACAGTCAGTACATCCCGCTCATTCTTTGTATGTTACTCTGGATAAGAGCATCAGCTAAATGCTTGAAATGAACATGTAAAGAATCAAAGGAAGCTTCCTCCTCCGTAAAGAAAACATCAACATTGCTATGGTCTTTTATCATGCTGATAATCTGCAACATTTTAATTTAAAGTGCACAATTTATGATGAAGCTGCCAATGTGTTTTTGTCGCTCAGTTCAGCCCACCGATCTATTTCGATGCTTGTGAGAGCAGTCTTGAAAATGTAAAATGGTTCATGGAACCAAAATTATGAGTGACCTCTCTCTTAACACTCCCTCTGCTCTTCACTTTACTCTTTATCTCATACTAATCCCAACTCATTTCATATGCTAAGTAAAAGCTTATATCCCTCTTCACCGTTACACACACACACACACATATACACACACACGTACCTCTACTGCTGTAGTGTGATTATAAAATCTGCATAGAGAGCGGTGTTGGGCCGCGGCGTGCAAAAGCACCGGTGCTGAAGCAAGGGGTTGTGGGTGGCCTAATGCCTGTCAGCTATAGTGAGGTGGGGCAGAGACTCCCAGGATCCCTCATGTCTGGGTTCGTGATGAGGAGACAACCAGAGGAACCCAGAGAAAGCTCTCTCTCTCTCTCTCTCTCTCTCTCTCTCTCTCTCTCTCTCTCTCTCTCTCTCTCTCACCTCCAATGGTTTCCTCAGATTCTAATTTGCATGTTCTCTTTTCACAGCTGTCAACAGACATAGCAGAGATTAGGAGAGAGAGAGGGGGAGAGTGAGATCGAGGTAGAGCTGAGATGAGTCTGTACCCCTGGAGAGAACGCAATGAGATGGAACCGCTTCTCTCCAGCCCAACGGAAAAACCGCATCCAGCGACGGACCGCCATCTGCTGGCTTGGTGGGGCGGGACAGCTGGTGTTGTGAATCAGGCCGCCACAGTCCAGGGACCGGCTACTTCCCAACACCAGGGTCTCGCCATCACCCCTTACCTCTCGCCATACATTCACCCTTAGCTTGATGATGCAATGTGGTGGTTTTCACTCCATCAATATGTAGTACTAGTAAGTGACTTGTATTATTTGTAACACTACTAGTTTTATTAGATTATACTACCAAATGTAATGTTTTATATATACATATATATATATATACATATTGTATATTCTTGTATATTCATGTCCTCTCAAAATATAAATCAGGAAAAGATGTAACAGAAAATGATATGTCTAGTATATGACACCCATCAGCGCAGACACAGCACCACAATATAGAAAAGTAGTTTTCCTAAATAAATTAATATTTATATTGCAAGAATATGTGTGGCGATATCCTTATAACTGCTCAGAATTCTATGAGAAATCACTTTGTAATATTCACTGAGTTACTCATTGTGCACTTTGGTTTTGAAAAGGTTTAGCATTCTGCATTTGTTGTATTTTGTTCAAAATGATTCTGCATCTATTTACCCATCACAAATTATGTTTGAATCCCTTTTTCCAAATAAATTATTAAAGGACATTAATGGCTCTATAATTACATTATTGACAGACAACAATTTGTAGTTGTAAACAATAACATGCGGTATTCCACAGAGCTCCATTCTTGGGTCTTTGTTATTTCAGGTCTACATTAATAATAATAGCCTCTGCATGTTCAAATGTCCTGTGAGTCACGATTGATTAAACCTTGAGCTGGAGAAAATATGTTCACTTTGTTTGCAAAATAGTAACAACCTCTCTAGGCATTCTTTGCCAAAATCAGTGGTTTGGTTCAGCCGAAATGTTTTTTAGTACTATTGCCGTTGTACTTACTCTTACCGCACATATTTTTTTGCCTAGCCTTCCTTATTTGCTTCCATTTGCCTCAAGATTCATGTTTCACAGAAGAGATTTGTTAGGTTAGCCACTTTGATCAGCAGAACTGAACAGTCAGAACCACTTTGTAATTATTACATATTTTGTAAATATTCTGTCTTCAACATCATTACATCTATATCTACATTTCAATTTACATAAATCAACCAGAATCTATTCCCTTGCCCTTCAAAACTTCTTAAAATGCACTGACAAGTTCATACTCATAATACTAGACAGTCTTAACAACCAGTACCTTCCCAGATTATGCACTGTCAGTTCTCCATAAGACAAAGAGGATCTTGACTGTGGAATATTTACATTCATATTGACAAAGATGAGCAAAAAGCCTAAATTCAACAAATTCAACAAACAAATTATCTCTCTCCCTCCTTGTTGCCTGTCACTTCTCCATTCACGCACATGCTAACACAATCACACACACACACACACACTCTCTCTCTCTCTCTCTCTTTCTCTCTCTCTCTCACCTTCCCTGTGATTTATTTTCCTACATTAGGGCTATTTCAATTTATTTTCATTTCCCTTGTCATTTTATGGATCTCATTGTTTTTCAATTTTCCACTTTGTTGTTTCTGTTGTCATTTAGATTCTGTAATCTAATGCAGTCAGCTTGTCATCTTGATTTTATTTATTTATATTTGCTGCTTGTTGGTGAGATGGTTTTATAAGCCGCCTGTTTTTAATTTAAAAAATACTTTTCACATTTACTTCACAATATGTTTAGTAATGTGTTAAAATTGGAGATGACATTCATGACATTAAGTCGCAATATATTTTGAGTGACCAAAATCTATTTTTGATATACAGTGCATGCAGTTGTCAACAATGCATAGGAAACAAATATATTTCCAATGTCCAAAATATATTCAATCAGTGTACCCCCCTCAAGAACCCCTGGGAACATGTACATGTAGATGACATTTTCAATAAAATGTCTATTTTGATCATAGTACAGTATAAACTGTTGTCTAGGTCTGTGCCAAATCATATCAAGCAACAAAACTCTGATACTCTCATTCTAAATGGGGGTCCCTCAGACAAAATCTCATCAAATCTGTGGTCTAATACGTATCTATTTGGGCCTTGACATCAACATCCTTGACAAACTTGGAAATCTAGACTACTGTAAGGCTTGTTAGGATCGTTACTCCAAAAGGTTATACAATACTCATTACTCATATCAAGTTTAATGTCATTACTGCCTGGGTACAGTAATTCATTACACTACTCGTTTCACTACTACATACACAGGATACATCCTATGAAGGATACACTAGAGAGAATCAAATTAGATACTACTTATAGCAGCTCATTTTGTACTTTGTTTTTGAATATCCTTACACATCTGCATTTCGGCATGAGGTCAAATGAGGTCAGTGAGAACTCTCATATAAATATGTGTCTTATGTCTGATGCACTTCCATGAAGCTGCTTTTTACTACAAATATATGAGATGACTGCGGAAGATAGGATCTTTAATGATCCTCCTGGGAAATTGCAGCAACAAATAGCAATAGAATACAGCAAGAACAAAGCAGAAGAAAGAGATAAGCATGGAGTAGATGATGATGCAACCAACAATTTAAACACTAATACAGCACGGTTGATAACACATTTAGAATATATTGTAAAGTAACAACACTTTTTATGGTTGATATATGTTGTGCTGTATTTCTGATGTTTATGATTAAGAGATGAAATAATTGATTGAAATAAATTGTTGGAAAATAAAACGGACATGCGCAATGTGTCGACCACGCCGTTCACCCCCAGCTTGTAATTAATTCAGCTAGTAGGGAAAGATGGCAGAAACGTCTTCGATATTTCATTTTAGCAGTTGCATAAACAGCTTTTGAATTATGTGAAATTTAACTAGCCCGTTGGCTGCTGCGGATGTGGTTTAATTGAGAGGCTAATTTTACAAATGCGCTTTGTTTGGCCTGATTGGAACCTTAATTGCTTTCAATTTCATTTCAAGTTCGTTTAGCCTTGTTGACGCCGGTTGGTTGGTTTGTTGGTAGGTTTAACGATTTCATGTCAAACTTCGAGGCACTTGGCCAGAGCAGTGCCCAGTCTAATAGTATAACTATTTGTTTTCTAGCTTTTTGAATAGTTAATTCAATCTTAATCGCAAGCATGTTCCCGTCCTCTGGGAGAGTAAAATTGAATCGAGTCGCGCTAAAAGACGTTATTGGGCTGCAACTGGTGCCGAGACGGAGACGGGTCTCCAAGTCACTGAACACAGCTGAGCTGCCCGGTACTCTACAAAAAACAGTGGACGGACAAGTGGTTACTGTCAATGACAGTCCTTCCCTTGCTACCAATGCACTTGTCCAGCCTTCTTCAGAAGAACAAATGATCCCAGAAATTGTAACAGAAGCGTCCCATAACGCTGAACCTGAAGGAGACACCGAGGGAAAAAGTCCATCACTTCCAGAGATCGATCATGGAGATATGGAGACTAACAAGAGACTGGGCACTGGGAATGATTTGGGGGTGAAACAAGAGGGGCCCTTGACCAGAGGCAAGTATTACCAGAGTAGATTAAACAGGTTGGAAAGGCTCTCTTGTAATGTTAGATTGCAGTTTGCTTGGTGCTTCTGCGCTGATTCGGCCAACATGTTGATAAAAGGTAAAGAGACCCAGCTTCGGCCGAGGCCGAGAGGGAGACCCCCCAAAGTGTCTTGGAGAGGGAAAACCAAAGGCGCGGCACCGTTAGTCATAAACAAGCCCATACAGAGCAAGAGGCCGTCGGATCAAACCGCTTCTGGTTCGATGGAGTCACCTAGTAGGGCGTGTAAGTTAAGACAACGGAGTAATCATGAAACTAGTGTGAGTTGTAAAGTGAAAGGCAGAGAAGGGGGAGGACAGGGACAGAGCAAGGTTAAGACAACATCAACTGGGTGCAAGCTCCAGACTGCTGCTGCAGAGCCCGAGCGAGTCCTTGCAGGAACACAGTTGCCTCCTACCGGACTCTCAAGTAAGGTGCATGTTATACTGTTTGCCGGATTAACGTTAGCTATTTATGGTGTTAAATTATTGCTACAGATCACCAGCTAACATTAACTTGAAATTCTGGAATTTTCAGGTAGCTGGGTAACGTTATGCTACCCGTTTATGCTAACACGATAACGTTAGCTTGCTAGCTGCAAGGGACCTGTCAGATGCTAAGCTAATGGTTAGCTAGCTAGAGTATATCCAACTGCTATCCAGGGGCTATTGAAGTCACGCTGTCAGTAATGTTGCTTTTGTTGTTGAATATTAGTTAGTACAGAACTACAGACTGTCAATACTGTCACATGGGGTGGTCCTAGACAGTTTGTTTCTCGCCATGTCATACATGGTGGGAATGTCCTGTCCAGGGCGAGTCCACATGGCAACTTTCCACTGTGTCTTGTGGTGACCTAGTGTATAAAGTCTGACTGACATAGTAAGCTGACTTAGCTACTGGTTAACATGGATGTGAATCCATTCCAGTATACCAAAAAATATGCCACCTTTTCTTGGTGGTACGGTGTGTCATTCGAGGTGCTTGATCAAGTCACATGGCCAGTGTTGTAGTCAGTTTGCACCATTTGACAAGTGTTTGTTTCCACTTGCAGACATCAATAGAAAGGGAAATGCACCCTCAAAACCTGCTGGACTAGCGGGTTCAGAAGGGTCTGTAAGAAGAGCTGTCAAGGCCCTCGACTGTGGTCTGTGTGGTGGCTGTAAATGCATTACTTCTGAGTGGAAGACACTGAATAAGGAAGAGCCAAAAACTAGCCCAGGGCCAGAGCAGCCTAGGATTGAGTGTAAGGCCAAGAACGCAAACTCAACCATTCAGACCCCAATCTGTAATACCCCCAAGACGATTATCATATGGATTGGCAAATACCCCAAGGTGAAGCTTTGTGACATAGCCCAGATATGTGATGCATGCAGGCAGGATTGTGGATATGTGTTACCGGATGTGCTCAAGACCAAGGCTGTCTATTGCTCCAAACGGGATTTGAAAGCTGGAATTCGTATTGGGCCCAGTTGTTCAGGTTGTGAGAAACATGGAAGTGAGGAACACGCTCTGGCTTATCACAGTGTTCAGCCTGAGAAGAGTTGCTTTCAGTCTCAGAATCTGACTGAACACAAGAAAAAGCACCTGAAAAAATACAAAGCTGCAGAGACCTTCACCGCTCATACCACTTGTTCTTCCCTGGAGGGTCAGCCAAATCAAGCATCTGCCAATTGTTCTGCTTCTTTCTTACTAGGTAAGCGTACAAGCATGGGAGAGTGCAGGACTGGCATGTTGGACAGAGATATTGAGGAGGACCCGGGTGCAGGAAGTGACCTCATAGCAGCAGAGAAGCGAGGAGTGAAGAGAATAAAGCTTTGGGATAGTATTAGAGATTGGATTTTGCCTCCCAGCCCAGCTCTAGAAAGCATTAGTCACAGCGAGCCAGTAAAGACAGACTCTGGAAACAAAGAGGAAGTAGAGCCTGGGATGTCTTTTGACAGTCAGTCATGTTTAGACTCAGGGGTTGGGATCTCCAACACATTCAACACACCTGTGGAAAAAAACATTTCTGGCAAGGAACCTGGTGGAAACAATGATGCAGCACAGAAGTCCTCAGAGCTGTTCTCTCAGAAGAATGAAGTGGGCCACAACTCAGACAACAGCACAGAACAACTAGAGCTGTTCTCATGCCAGAGAGCAAGGGTCTATTTCAAACAAATGTACTTTTCTTGTGCACGCACATACATGTCCTGGCCCTTCCCTAACAATGGTCTGACCCCTATAACATCTGCTGCTACTGAAGCCCATTCAACAAAGCCTGTTTATGCATCACCTAGAGATTATGTTGACGCTCCAGTGAGTCAAAATCAAGATCCACCAGATTCGCTCAGCGAGCGAACCAATGTCATGCTCTCAAATGCATCCACAGACTCGTCTCCAGGTACAAATCACCAGGTCTCTCCTCATATAAAGGATGCGCAGGGAAAGGATGGCGTGAGGCAGGGAAGAGACAAGGAGGGACAACAAATTGTAGCAGAGAAAAATGGGACGGTAGGTAATCAGTTTTCATGCTCTTTGGACAGCATAGGCATTGCCTCTCCGTTCCCAGAGACTGAAGAACCACTGGCTAATATTACCTCAGAGATGACTACCCTTCCTTCCTCACCCAGAAAGCAAAGTGAGCATGGTATGAACATGATCTCAGCGCCATTTTTGCCCAGTGATGGAAGTGAGACAGAAAATCACTTGTCTACCCCTCACCCAGCCTCAACTTCCTCATCACTGGGCCTCAGTGATTGTGAAATGGCTAGTCTCTCTACCTCTCCCTTGTTGTCCTCATGTACACCTGATGATGTTGATGCTATGTCAGCCACACCACCCTTTCTCACACCTTCCTTTCCACTGAACTGTGTTGATTCTGTGCACACTCCATCCTCATCACATATGATTGAAGCCCTGAAGAATCCATTGTTATATGATGAAACCCACATGGCTTCATCACCGTTTACTTCCTGTTGCACCCTTCCACCCAGCTCTGACTTTTTTGATTCATGTGAATCTTCCCATATCCTATCTGAAGAAGAGCAAGAGACTGAGGATGAAACTCTGACAGGTTGGTGCCCACCAAAACCCGAGCAACATTATAATCAATCCCATTTCAACGATGATCTTGCAGCTGTAATTGGAAAGGAGAGTTCATCGTTCAACAGCCCCACAGAACAGTGGTCAGGGATAAATGTGCATATACCTTCGCCACTGCTCTCTCCTATCGCTTCACCACAGAGGCACTCCATTACAAGCCTCCTGCACCAAGTCCAAAGCTATTCAGATGAGGGAGGAGGCGGTGAGGAAGACGAAGAGTTACCTGGAGTTCAAATACCACAGATGGTTACAGAGATTATTGACCAAGAGGATGAAGAACAGGGTAATGAAGAATTGGAAGAAGTTCCTTCAGATTTTAAAATAAAGGCATCACTTACCTCAAGTGCTCTCAGGGAACCCCAGTCTTCTCCCAGCAACGATGAAGATTTGGGCGATGGTAATGATGATGAAGAGGACAGTGAGGATGTGGAACAGGGTAACATAAACTTGGGACAAGTTCCCTCAAATCCTAAAATAAAGGCAACCCTTACCACAGGTCTTCTGACGGAACCCAACTCTTCTCCCAGCAGCGATGAAGATGACAGTGGAAGTTGCAACGATGAGGAACAGCCACAACCTTCCAGCGAAGCGGAAACAAGCCTGTCTGAAACATCGGCCAGTGAGAAAGATGACAAGTCAGAGGTAGAAGCAGCTGAGGAGTTTGGATTGGATGAGTTTACAGCATATGAGCAGGATATTCTGCTTGTAGATGTCATCGAGGATGACTCAGACCTGTTTGGAAACCTGCCCACGAAGAGTTTGTTGAATCTGGGTCCTACAAGGATTCTTGAAACCTCTAGGACGAGAACTATCCGAGAGGTGAAAACACTGTCATCAAGGACCGGTATCTCGTTATTGGAGACTGAACAAAGGTAAGGTTGCTTTTATACTTGATAGCATTTAATTATCAACAATGTTTAATCTCATTTAGACGATGCTGAATGGAAATGCCCCTTTGTGTTTCAGTTCCACCACACAATTTTCCAGCATCAAGCCTAACCTTCGATTACCAGTACATAGTAAAGGTATGGCCAATATACACATCAGGCAACATCAAGCGATAAAGTACACCTTGCCCTGATGTGTGCTGAAACGCTAACAGTCAAGGTTTGCTGAGGTTTGCTGTGTTTTATCCAATGATTATGCTCATCATCTTGCTTGTGTTTTACAGAGGAGGAGAGCAGGCCCTGGAGACCCCAATGTAGTGGCACCCCGGATGCCAATAACAACCACGTAAAGGATGCCTCTGAAAGGTCCCTAATTGCACACACACCACTGAGGAAAATTGGTTTTGCTCAGCCAACTTAGTAGTGTTAGTAGTGATAATTGTATGTATTATTTGTTATAGGGGTATGGTCATCCAGACAATGAACTCCCTGCATAATGCCATGTCCCCGCTTAGGACCATGGACTTGGCAAATGGTGAGAGGAAACTGATTTCACATGTTGTCATACCATTATCAAAAAACGTGAAGGACCTGTGTATAACTGTTTCTCGGGTGCTCTTCACACAGTGCCAGGGATCAAAAAAACAGCAAACATGAGAGATTTTAGGCGCCAGAAATCCAGTCCTGTAAGTATTTTACTACATTTAGCACAGTCGCTGCCTTCCGACAAAACAAGGGCCTCATTTATAAAAATGTTGCTTAGTTTTAGCCTAGAATCCGTTATACAGTCAAAGAATGACTAAAACAGAAATTACAGTTTTAAAAGAATATGTGTGCTAACTTGGGTGATCTGGTAAAGCCCTTTTGTTGTACAAATGCACAGCAGTGATGTCAACTCCAGTAACAATGGCACAGCATCAATGTATTCATTAGTGTGATGAAAGCACCACATTGAGTAATCAAGTGAAATATAGTAAAAGAACAGAGTTTTAAATGGAGATATGAACAAAGGGTATGGGTGGAGGACTAAAAACCTTGTAACTCAGCAGGTGTCCAATCACAGTATAATTAAGTATTTTTATTTACATGGTATGCTTGACACAGTTAATCATATGAAACTGGAAGAATTGTCTAGGAAGAATTTAATTTGTCCTTTTTAAAAGTACCACAATTATAGGACAAACCATAACTTTATTGGGAGTTGTAGCATAAAGTGTATGAGTGGATATGAAATACAAGGTGGTCAATGACCATAGTTCCTGCTTGAGTGTGTTGAGTGAGTCAGCCCCCTCTAGCTCGCTTAGAAATTCACATGTATGAAAATAACTAGCAAATATCTTAAATAATGAATTGTAAGAGAAAAATCACAGTTAAAAAGCTTAAAGTTAATTTGGGAATAAACATAATAAAAAGCCAAAGTGCAATTAAGATTTGATGTTTGTATAAGGTTTTTATAAGGTTAATCCATAGGGTTCACAAACTTTGAAGCATGACTGTCTATAGCATTCATACCCTGGAAATGACAGAAACCAGTATTAGCTTAGTATTATCTAATACAATTTAAAATGGCAGTAAAATATAATCTGCAGAGTTCTCCATGAAGATATATTTTTCAGAATCATAATTTTGGATTGTATTTGGTTGTATTCACAAAAGGAATTATAAATAAGGCTCTATGTGTTTCGATATTTCATGTAGCTTTGTTCCCTCTCTTTGCCTTCAATAGACTAAAAGTTGTTGCTAATTGTGCCACAGGTGCTTATGAGTAATGCAACGTCAACCCTCTCCTCTTAACCCTCAGTACTGCAGGAACTACTTCAGTGAAACCTTGTGCTGCAGTTTCAAGATCTGTAGGTTCCAACATGTGCCCATTGAGGGGGATGAGAAGGTAAGCTTTTTAGAAAGGCTTCATCTGTTAAGGACGAGAAGGCAATAACCTGGTAGCGGCTTTTGACCGTGACGGATTTTGGTTCATATTTGCACTTTTGCAATGCATTTTGGAAGCGTTCTTTTTTTTCTCTTCATCAGTGTAAATAGCACAAATAAAGTAGTGCCAGTAGATAATCTACTTCAGAATGTAATATATGAATTGCTCATAAAGGTGAAGCCTAAAGTCAGTGACCGAAAGCATGAAAGAGTAATGTCATGCTGAAGCTTTCTGATGGATGTTGAGTTATACATACAGGCAACAGCGCCCTCTACTGTACCATGGTCTTAAAGCCACACTTCATTGTAGGACTCAGGAGTAATTAGCTTGTTTGTTCACTCTCTTATAGTTTTGTGTTGAGACTGTGATGCGGTTCACCAAGAATCAAATGTGTCTCCAGAAAGCAGGTCAGTGTCTCATCCCATTCTTTTCCCCCCAGTTTTTGTTTCTCCTGCCTTCATGAAATCATCAGTTATGTTCTCATTCATGATTTCACGTCTTTCACGTTTCCTCTTTTGTCTCTTAATACTTCTGTCCTTTTACCTCTCTGTCCCTCAACCTAACTCATTATCCTACTCATATTTCTCATTGCTACATCCATCATCTGTTCCACCTCGCCTCTCCACTGCACTCCTATCATCTGCAGGTGCTGTGTTTATAGCCTACTACCAAAACAACCCACCAGGAGCGCATTTCTCCTTGCCGGTGCTGATATCCCTCCTGTGGGCTCTGCTCAAAGCCAGCTTGATCTCTGATGTCATCTCTGTCCTCAATGTCAGCTTGACCCACAAGATGATGGTCAGATGGTTTTCATGAAGCTCCTTCACTATGTTTGTTGGATTCCGTTTAGCATTGGTGCGGGGTTAGACTGTTCGGCAACGACCATGCTACTTTTAGGTCATGAGATGATGTGGCTTAGCTAGCGTACTTGATGTTCGAAGCACTTGATTCACCTTATCCTCATCCTCTGTAGTCAAAATGTAGGCTTGCTTTTTGAAACTATTTTATTAGAAATTCTTTGTTTTTGACCTCTTTATGATTTACTTATGTTTTTTGCCCTGCTTTTATATTACTTACCATGCTTTCATTGCTTTTACTGTCAATTTGTTTTCTTTTGTAAGGTGCTTTGTAACTTTGTTGCAATATAAATAAAGATTAAAATTACTATTACATTATTTTCCTCTTCATCCTCCTCTTTGACCATTGTTTTTCTCTTCCTCACTTGCTAGCCTGGCCCTGAGTTCCTGCTGGCCCTCTATAAGTTTGTGAGAGAAAAGGGCCTTGTTGCCTTTGTACCTGATCTCATGCAGCTCACATCCAAGGTACCTTGCTTGCTCTACACCTCACTGCCTCCCATGCTTGAGGAACTGTATTTTTTTCTTTTTCTGTGTATGGAGGTTTTCTCTGTGTGTGTGTGTGTGTGTGTGTGTGTGTGTGTATTTACAGATGGCCAGGGAAGGCCTAGTGCTGAGTTTACATGAGATTGAGCGTGTTCGAACAGACCAGTTACAACAGACCGTCTATGTTAACTCCTCTAGTCCAATGTCTGGCAACCACAAGTGAGTGGAACCTCTTCAACCTATCCATGTCAGACACTGTCAGTCTTATAATAGCAGTTGTTGACTCTCAATAATTGTCATCCATCACCCATACTTGAAATATGTTTTGATTATTGCCAAGGAATATAAGCCCAGTGAGTGTTTGAAGTCTGTTTCCCAAGGTTATCGCCATCCATCAGTATATGCTTTCCAGAGACTCTGAATTTGGCTTCTGCCGCTATGGAAATAGAGGTTAGTTCCCCTATTCAGTAGCTGCTCTCTCCTCTTATTAGCTAGGCTTTCATCAAATAGGGTTGCATCCACAAGGACGAAATGGTGGTGTGTTTGATCTCTTGGTGTAATCAGTGCTGCTTTTTATATTTTCTCTCCATCAGCTTTGTACCAAGCAGAAGGACTGGAGGCGGATGGGGGTGGTTTTCACGTCCATTTGCCAGTCTAACCAAGTTCCCAACGATTTGGAGCGCATCAGCGGTCGCATCGCTATAGCGCTCCTGTCTGAGACCAAAGACAAGCTGTCCCTGCCCTTTGCTACCTTTTCTGAGATTGGTAAAAATAAGTATTACATTTTTGCTGTATTTTCAATCCATAAGATGGCTTTTGTATTAATTTGTAATAAGTTAAACATGATTCCAGGTAGTGTGAATGTCACTCTTATGTTTCAGTGTGTCAGAATGAGAAGGGGGACAGCCTGATCCAGTGCTTTCTAGGCAGAATTGGAGTCTCTCTCATGTCCAGATACTACAAAACACATCAGTGGGCTAAGGTAATCAGATTATGTGTGTGTGTGTGTGTCTTCCACAGTAAAACAGGACAAGACCAACTCTGCTAAAGATATTGCATACACATTTTCACAAATAGAAAGACGCAGGTGATATTTCTTTTCCACTGCCATCCCTAAATGAAGTACACTTTCCATGCTATGCTTGTGTTTTCTGAACTGGAGTCCATCCAATACCCTAGGAACCTATTGAGGTGTATTGAGGGGCAGTGGGGATCCATGGGTCCTTAAGTGTTGAAATCGATTATCTAAATGTACAGACTTAAAAGTAATGTGTCTTAAATGCAGTTATTTTTTCATCATGGAGTGACAGGTTTTGTTTAGTGCTGCATGTCCACATATTAATACAGAACAATACACTGTACAATATGCATCCTATCTTACTACTAAATCCATGTCAATTAATTTACAGGTGTCCTTTTTCTTATTCTGCCCATTTAAAGTTAACACTCTTTCAACTTCCATTAACTATGTTCAATCACAGATGATTTTCACAGCTGTTTCTTTTGTTTTTTAAAAATTGGTCTTCAATTCCAGGTAACATTAAAAGGGTCTTAAAAATTCTCAAGTATGGCTTTCTGAAACCTGCAGATACCCTGTCGTAATTACAATTTAAAATCTGAGTAACATATTGTTGCTGTCGGGTAAAAACTGTATTGCTAAAATGTCAACTTGTGAGGGACTGAGAAAAACCTTGTTTTAGCTTGACAACCATGCATTTCTTAGATTATCCAGGACAACAGCGTTAAATGAAATATTTCCCAGTGATGCAGTTGAACTCAAATAAAGCCAGAGGACTGTATACTTTGGACACTAATTTTACATTTTTATATTCATTTCTATCTTTCTTTTCTCTTTGATAAAGCACTCAGTGTAAAAACAAAAACAACCTAAGGTGCAAAGTCAGGGAGTGTGCCAACTTTTGACCGTAATAGTGTCTGGTGTTTGTGTGCTGCCCTTGTGCGTGCAGGGTCGGAGGGTGGTGGAGGTAATGTCCAGGTCAAAGGTGAGGTACTCGACGCTGAAAGGTTTGTTTGGGAACGAGGACAGAGCATCGCGCTGCTGCCTGGTCACCATGGCTACCGAGCTCTTACTCCTAAGTGGCAGCGTGGAGGGAGCTCTCAACACACTGCGAGGTAACAACTCTGACCTTGGCGCAAATAGACAAGAACCCCCTTAGAAACCCTACAACCCAGCTTGTTTTACTATTGCTTCCATTCCTTTCATTAGCAGTTGGTCTAAGATATTTTATAAAAACTCCACTGAGCCACCTCTGCAAGGCTATCTCCACCTTGTTGGTGGCTCAGCAGGTGAAGGCAGGTCATTTTAGCATGCCTTTACCCCACAGTACATAGTGATACATACAGTTCTGACTGATCCTTGCATTTTAAGCAGAAAATGTTAGAAATTGGAAATTGAAATTTTCGGTCTTCACATGTTCTTCTGTTTTATTTAACACTACATGATCAAACAAATATAAAATAAATCTTTGAGACATTCTTCAAAGGAATCTTTCAAACATTGGGGAACTGGAGCAGGTTGCATATTTCAGGTGTCCCCACGGGTTGTCAATGGGATTGAGTTCAGGACTCATAGCCTATGTTTTCTCTTGAACCATTCCAGGGTGCTTTTGGATGTGTTCTGGGTGATTGTCCTGCTGTAGGACCCATGACCTTCGGTTGAAACTGCAACATTTTTTTTATTGTTTGATCATGTGCTGTTGTAAATTAAGGACGTGTGTGTGTGTGTGCCTGTGCGTGTGCATGCTCATTCAGATAACCAATGGTTCCTGAGTTCATGCTCATGGCCGTGTGAGCCTGATGATCTGGAGAAGAGGAGTTATGTGTTGATGCGTCTGGCTGAAAAAACCTCTCACCGAGACACACTCGAGGTCCTCTCTAACCTCCCTGGACTCAAAGAGCCGAGTGGTAAGTAAACACCAACTAGAGTTAGAAACAGAATGGCATTCCACTCCGGAGGGGAAGGGGTTGTCGTCATTGTCGGTAATAATAAGAAGCTCACTTTCTGTCACCTTAAATTCAGTCTGCTGTCACTTGTTTTGAGTTTAATTGAAACAAACAATACATGTGTTGTTGGTGATGTATATTTTGGTTTTTGTTCCCAAACAACTGTAGGAATGTAAAAAGGTGACATGACTCACGGCCATAAAAGGCTAACAGGCCACAAATTATGTTGCATGCGAAAAAGTGTGGTTTTTTTTTTGTTTTTTTTCCTCAGACTTTACACATACCTCCAAGTACAGCACTCTGTTTAACTCTCACCTGCAAGTGTGTGTGGACAGACAGACCCTTCCTGTAGCTTCAGACACAGTGGACTTCATGCTCTCTAAGAATCTGGAAGTCAACCCCAATCTGCTGCAGATGCTCCTACACAAACTAGGAAAGCAAAACCTCTGGCTGCGGGCACGGGAACTATTCAAACGTATGTATTGCTCCCTAGTTTTATTGGCTGCTGATTCACAGAGCTGTTATCTCGTGTTGCCAATTGGGGGCACCAAACTCTGAAGTTGCTTAGTGCAGCTTCAAAATGAACACACAAGTCATTTTGTGATCACAACTCAGGCATGGCAGAACATAGATGTTGGATGGATTGTTTTCTGTCCCGCCATAATGGTACGTGGTATGTGGGACATTATGTTGTCATGCTGGCCTCTGTTTCTGTCTCTCAACAGTAAGAACAATACATGATACTTACACCACATGTACCCCATATAGAGTAGATGATCTAACTAGATTTTGGAAGGGGTAGAGGAGTTCATATCAATACCCCCCATGTGTTGTGTGAAGACATTGTATGAAGTATGTTGACAAAGAAATAGTGGCTAATGCATTAATTAGTTTAACTAATGACCTCAATAACTGGTTGGATTTGATATTTTATGGTGTATGGTTTGCATTAAAACATCACTCTTAATACTTTGCTTTTAACTGTCCAACATTTATTCCCTTATGATCTGAATGCAGCATAAAACTGCTCATGTACAGATTTTCCAACATGTCCATTAATCAGGTTCGCTAAGTGTGGGGTACTACCCCTCTGTGTCTGCCCCCCCCGGCTTCCTGACGCTGGCCGTCCCCTGTCGACTGGGAGAGATTGAGCTGGCCCTCAGCTTTGAGATGTTCATCACCGTCAACGCAAAGGCCATACTCAACCTCACAGAAGTCAACCCCTGTCTCCGCATTACCCTCAAAAGGTAACGTGGGTGTGTGGGTGTGTGTGAGAGCACCCCTGGGTGCATTCTTGTGTGTGATATGTACATACCTGACAGTCTCCCTCCTTCCAGGACTCATAAATGTGAGAGAGAGTACCTCTCCGCTGGCAGCCGCCTCCTCTCTGCAGCAGGTATCACCCAACCCAAACTAACGGTTTGCTTCACAGCAGTCAGTTCCTCGCGGGAGCAAGTGTTCATACTCGACTCTTTCTCGGCTCGATGCTGGCTCCGCAACAACCACTTGTGGGCCAACGAGGTGTGGACACACTCCTAGCAGTCATACCTCCGCACAGCCCCCCTGAAATACTCACATTCCAGTCCCAGGAAGTGACTTGCATTCCAGAAACTTCATGTGCCTCTGAGAGTGTGTGTGCGTGTGCGTGTGTGTGTGTGTGCGTGTACGTATACGTGTGTGTGTGTGTGTGTGTGTGTGTGTGTGTGTGTACGTGTGAGATTGTGAGCACTTTGCTGTATAGTTGTGACACTAGGCAAAATGGTGCTATTTTAGTGACACCAGAGCTTTACAGCATTTTCTTTTTTACAATACTATATTTTCTTTAATTTTACAATCCGTGTTAAAGCATTAAGGTTTTTCGTCTTTATTATTTCCTTGTTGCTTTCTGAGGGGTTGTCTGTCTAAGAAAGCAATTTATTTGACTTATGTCACTCGATGTTTGTGTGAGATTAGATTTTACTGTTTTGTAAAACTGATATATCTGTTCCAGAAGATCCAACCATATTTGATTAAGGGTCGTTCTCAAAATAAATATTAGATTTGTTAAATTTTTGTAAAGAATTAATCTGAGTGTATATACAGTGTCAAACTGAATTGTGTTGCCAGTTTAAGCAGTGACTAATTTCTTTGTATGTTTTTATAAAGACATTGCTGTGCTAAACCGCACATTTTCTAAATGGAAATAATTGTATATTTTTCCCCATCTTTGTTTTGACTCATGGCCATGGTTTGTGTAGTAGCAAGCACAGTTTTCTAATTGTCCACTAGGGGGTGTGACTCATCTATCGGCCATTTTTCCCCCCCATCTCTGTAGAATTTGTAGTTTGGTACTAAGACAAGCTCTTGTAAAAACCTGATAGACTACATGAAACTTGAATAATGCCTGTGGGGAAATTGGGCAGTCACAAGAGTGCAGAATAGCATGTAGATTAGACAATAGAGAGTACTGAAGATAATACCAGTAACATTAAAAAAATATTAAAGATGCAGTGTCTTGATTGACTTGATTTTAAAGGTTGAATCAGATGTGCAAGTGTGCCTGACTAGCTATTCCCATCATGGGAGAAGAAATGTAACATGCATTGCAAATATGCATTGTAGCTATTCACATGACCAGATTTACTGATGGAGGGAACATGTACAGAAATATGTGGAGAGCATCCAGATGTGCATTTCTAGATATCACCATGTTACATTAGGTGGAGGTAATGTGTATAGACAAATGTCAGAACTTGCAAATGTTAATTATTTTACCAAACTAAGATAAACTTTGGCGATAGAAGAGAACAACCTTGCACTGATGCGGACATGATTGCTTTGCCAACTCAGCCATGTTGTAGCCAAGAAATCTATTGAAAAATATTTCACGACTGGATATTGGTGAAGTGGTAACAAATATGTGAATATTTTAAGCCAGTAGCAACAGGTGTCTACTGTGGCGCGACTGCAGATGCAAGCAATCCTGTCATTTGTTGATGTTGAAGCAAGAGGCTGGTCTGCTTTGGGGTAACAGGACTGAGGCATCCTGGTGTCTCCATGTAACTGCAACATCCTGAGTGTGAATCCGGCCTGGGACCTTGGTCATGTGCCATCCCCTTTTCTCTCACCCATCCTTCCTATCTCTCTGTACTGTCAACTATCTAATGAAGCAGAAATAATAATCTGAAGAACCTAACGGGAATGAACTACGCTTCATTAATGATCATTTCATCGGGTTTATTTGGAAAATGGAATGATCCATGCAGCCAGTGTATTCATTTACAATGGTGAACAGGTATTTAGGAACTATTGAGGTGTTCCATTACACAGGTTTATCACTTCAGACAATCAATACAGAGTATTCAGGTGGGATATAACATAACTCAGTCATGCTTCAAGTCTAAAGTTCAAGCAAACTGCTCAATGCTTACACTCAAACAATCCTAGTTAAACTATCATAACTATCATTAATTATCATTTCATCAGATGTATTTGGAAAAGGTCCTCTGGTTTGTCACAGAGCTTCACTGCTCGCCACGGACACGGCAGCAACAAATTGCCCGTATCACCCTGGAGAAAAATCGCCTGATCTTAGACATGGACTCTGCAAATTAGACAAAATGATTATTCTTGTTAGTAGGAATAAATACAGTAATAAGAAGAAATATTACACTTACACAGTACAGAGTACGTTTGGATTCATCCCTTACTTTTCTCCTTAGGAGGTTTTGTGGAGATGGTGGCCTCGTCTCCTGCAGAATGTGCGGTGGCTGAAGCTCCATCATCCGTCTCACCGGTGGCTGAAGCTCCATCGTTCATCTCACCGGTGGCTGAAGCTCCATCGTTCATCTCACCGGTGGCTGAAGCGCCATCATTAGTCTCAGTGGACTGAACACTGGATGAAGCATGACAATCAATCGATCAATCCATCCAATCACTTCTCCATCCATATGCATTATACCACAAAACACACACACAGCCACTTACTGAGAGCTGTTGTGGCTCAACGTGATAAAATGGTGCTGTAGAGCTTCACTGGGCGTGCTCCTCCGCTCAGGATCTACCTCCAGCATCATTTTAAGAAGGCTTACAAATGCCCATATGTTCTTTACTTCAACACCTGCCCCCTGGAAGAGTTGGATTTGGAAACAAAGTCAGTGGCAGTTCAGTCAAATCCACTTCCTAGCTCACAGAAACAGCAAATAAACACCAGTGATTCAGTCTTCACTTGTACGTGACAATACGGACCACCACCTACCCAGCTTTGGTCATCCAGACTTTTGAAGATAAAGGACCTGGTCTCTTCAGATTGGATTTCCATTTCTTCATAATGTTCTTCAGGTGTCAAAAGCAACATAGAATATATAGAATCTATACTTCTTCATGTAACAATTTTAAAAGGGTTGTTGAATATTCAGGAAAAACGTTTTTTATCTGAGCAGGAGGGTGTTGTGGTACCTTTAGCCTCCAGACGTCTTGGTCCCTGCTGAAAAAAATGCTGGATTTGTTTCCAGCATTCAGCATTCAGGTGCTCCTGTGGCTGACCCTGTGTCTCTGTGATGAATCTCATCTGGAGAGAAAATACAGCCTCACATCAGCCTACAGTCTACATCAAGTCTCCACATGGGTTTGAAGATTTATCTGTGGGTATCAAGTCTAGGTATATTAGGTTTCTGACCATATCATATTCAGTGTATGAAGGGTAGAGGTGGCAGCCCAGGTACATGAATGCCAGGATACAGCCAAGGGACCACATATCTATTCCTTCAGTTATTGGGAGGCCCAAGAGGATTTCTGGACACCTGAGGGAAGTCAACAGCCAAACATGAGAAGAATATTGAAGACCAAGAATATTGCCACAGGAACACACTGTCAGTGACACAATGACACAACCTCAGCTACTCATTTACAGCAGAACAAGGAAACTGCAAACACACACCAACAGATGAGCGGCCCATGTCTCAGTAGAACTCACCTGTAGGCTAGAGCCTGCATGGTGCAGCCCTGCTTCACCTGACATGTAGGGATGGCCAAGCCGAAGTCGATAAGTTTTACTCTGAAGGGCTGTTGTAGTTGGTTTACCAGCATGATGTTATCTGGCTTTATATCGCCATGCACCACGCCGATGCCCTTCAGAGCTCCTAAAGCCACGAGCAGCTGCAGGTACAGAGGCACAAATGAAGATCACACACCATAGTTGAAAATCATCCATGAGATAGCAGTGATTTTTTCATATTGCTTTCAATGATGAGTATTAGATATTGAGCTAAATATATATTTGGCTCCATATGTTGCTATTGCTTGTTAACAGAACGATCAAAGCCACATAGTCTGTACCTGTTGTATGATGAGCCTTATCTCATTTAGAGACAGGGGCTCAACGCCCCACCTCTGCTTGACAAGGTCATCTAGACTCATATCAAGCATTTCAAAGACCAAACAAGTGTGTCCTTGATGAACAAAGCTTTCATGCCAGCACACCAAGTTACACTTATCTGGGTCCAGAAAGCTGATTGTTTTTAGCATAGCCACCTGGGAGAGAAAGGTTCATAGAAAGCTTGGTATCAGCAATTCATCTGACACATTTTGATAGACCAGGCAAAATGTGAGCAAGGAAATGTGTTCTGCTCAAACTGTCATTGGCATAACCATCAAAAAGACTAAAATGGTCTACCTCCTCTTCTGCAGCATATTGGAAGTAAGTGCCCCGCTTCATGATCTTAATGGCCACCGTCTTGTTTGTGTATGAACTGAGACACTTGGCTACCTTTCCAAAGCTGCCCTCTCCCAGGAAGGCCTGCACCATGTAGTCAGTTGAGCCGTTCGAGAGCACGTCATGCTGGACAACCTGGAAGTCCACAGGAGGCGGAGGGCAAGCGTAAAAACCCAAGTCGCGTTCTGACCATGTTTCCACCATTCTTGAACTGGAACATATTTCCTCAGATCCTATGCCTGATGGGAGATGGGCTGAATATGGAGAGAATGTGTGAAAAGACGGTTGCTTGGATGGCCATGCAGTCAACATCTTATCATGAATCCCTTATCAAAGCCATTTTCACAAAACAAAAATGTTCACATGCAGTCTGTCTCACCTGTCCTCCTCCAGCTTTCAATGGTAACACTGAAAGTTTGAGAGAAATGACGGACAACCTCTGGAGAGACAGACAGACAGATAGACAGACAGAAACGGGATGGCTGGGGGATGATGCAGTTGACCACTTCCTGTCAACCGAAGATAACAGTGATCATGCCAACCAAACACATTGAAAGTTCATTCATTCGTTCATTCATTCATTCATTCATTCATCGCCAGCCCATCACAGGGCTTACGCAGATAGACAGATAATCACTCCCTTTCACACCTATGGGCAACTTAGTCTCCATTCCCCCTGACTTGCATGTGTTTGGACTGTGGGAGGAAACCCAAGTGAACACAGGGAGAACATGCAAACTCCAAACAGAAAGAGCCTGGAATCAAACACAGGTCCTTCTCGCTGGAGTTGACAGCAAATAAATAAAGATACAGTGTTCTTTCAGTGTTGAAGTGTTTGTTCTTCATTGACAGATCAGGTTGAGTCAGAGCATTACTCACTTTTCCCATTATGGGAGAACAAATATACAGACATTCAAATATGCATTGTAGCTGTAACATGAAATATGTGGAGAGCATCCAGATGTGTATTGTTAGATATCACCATGTTAAAGTTATAGGTGGAGGTAATGTGTACACACAGAAATATGTCAGAATGTGAAAATGTTCATTATTTTATCATATAATCAGATTTTTGTGCAGGAGTAGGTACAGGTAATGTGCGTGGACACGTGGTTACTTTTCCACGCAGGGCAGACGGAAGTAGCATAATATGTTTATGTGTTATTTCATCATCATGGGATCATAGCATGCAATCAGATATACTAATGAAACCAGTGAATTGGGCAGACTGATGTCTGTGCTAACACAGACTGTTTCTATAGATGTCCTTCAGGGCAGCGCACTCTCAATCATGTACACCCCCCGCCCCACCCCCTCCTCCAAAGCCTACAAAGACTTTCCTGCTCTCGAGACTTTGTCCAGGGTCACATCAGGGCTGATGTCTTGTGGATCTTCTGAATGGATGAATTGTTCCTCTCACACACGCAGATTCTCTTACCAGCGTCATATGGAATCATCTGTTCGTGCACCGTTGTCACCAGTGGCGGTATGAAAGGCCTCTGTGAAACGCAATGCTCTACGGGGCATTCCATCCAGAGGAATGTTTTCTCACTTGGACATATTAACATAACCTCTGCCATGTTTTTCGAGTCCTTCATTCTTTCATCCTGTCTCGCTTGCTTTGATCACCCTGCAAGCTTGCTGTAAATCAACTCACCATCTCCCTTCTTGGCTAGGTTACTGTTGTTCTTTCATTTAACCCTGAGATAAACGGAGTGATGTTGTGACCCATCACAAATTAAGTTAGTTAAGTGTCTCACATGATGCCTCTTAGATAATAAAGAGTCTACCCTGAAGAGTTTAACCTCCTCTATAGATTTTCCTGCTCCACTAACTGCTTGCTTAATGGTGGTTTTATTATACATTTTGGACAACTATACCTGCTTCCAGCTTAACATATGTGTACTTTACAATCATCACAGGCCTAATATAAAAATTAACAGAAGAACAAGGATTTAACCAAAAGGGGAAAAGTAGTAGTAGTGAATTAAGGTGATGTGAAGCCAGATTAGTGTCAAGACATGGGAGTTGATGGGATATATTTGATTAAAAAAAATACAGCACTGAGAAGCTCCCAGTTGTGAATGTGTGCAACTGTATTTCTCGAAAAAGGAATACAGTGCTCAATCGACTTTTCCTGATACTCTAAAAAAAAAAGGGGGGTGGGGTAAATGTCATCAATCCTGCTGAAGTGGAAAAGCTGTCCCGATGTTTATGTTTCTCCTCTACCGCTTTCTTCTCTCATCTCCTCCAAGTTAATTGAGGAAGAGGGAGAAATGAGCTGCACTGAAAAAGTTCATTAAGATATCAAGACCAGAAAGATATCAACTATTCCTTGTTTTAGACTGCTGTCCTATATGGTGCATCGATCCCTTTCTTTCATCGGAGCAATGCATTTTGTTACTCTTCCTTTCCTCCCCTCCTTCAATACCACTCGTCACTGCTGACAAATAACTTGGGGGAGACCTGGGAAGGAAGGGGTGAGAGGACAAGAGACGGGGAGGAGAAGAAAGGAAAACTGGGACAGCATTTTAACTTTTATTTTGCTCTTTCTTCACACACTTGAAGGTAGCACTAGGAGATAATGTAGAAGAACAACTAGTGTGATCATGTTTCACTTTCACTTTCTCCACTGTTATCTCCCCGCCCATGGTGTAGACCACTGGTGTCCAGTCATGTGAAAATCATCAGGGAAACCTGCAGACTCTCGGTCCTCCACGACACATGGTTGGACACCACCGGAGTAGAGGGGGAAAGATGATAGGGGTCCCTGAGACAAAACCTTTATCAAATGGAAGGCTGGCAGTGTTGTGCACAAACTCTGACAGGGGCAAAATTCTCTAAAAGGGCAACTTCTGCACTGTCCTGGTCACTGTAAAGCCAACATATTGAGCTCAAAGCCAGCCTGGAACCTTTGTCATTTGTTATTCTCTATTCTGTCTCTTAACTGTGAACTGTCTAATAAAGCAGAAATACCCTAAAAATAATCTTTAAAAGGGCAACAGCGTCCACCAGAAATGCTAGCAGGGGTTGAGGGCATGATGCTCCCCCTGCAAAGACATTTTTGAATACCCTTTCAACAGAGAAAATGTAATATACTTCCATATCTGACCTTTCGCTGAGAATATGTAATGCAATCTAAAATTCACAGGTATAAAATGAAATGCAATATGAAATTAAACAATACTGAAATATCAAATAGGACCCTACCAAAGTAGTTTCTTTGTTTAGCAATATAGTTTTCATTTCCATTTTCCATCAGCTAAAGAAACATGTTTCTCCATGTCACTTGATCGATACAAAATATCTTGCATTGCCATTCAGGAATTGACATTTAATTTGCTCTCCAATCTAATGCTAAAATTGAAAACATATTTGGACTGGCTTAGAGCTAAGGTATGGCAAGTAGCCGCATCTTGTCATACATAACTGACGCCCTCCTTCTTTTTCTGTTGCAGCTTCTGCTTGTTTTTTTTTTTTCTTCTTCGGGGTTAAAGGCCATAGGGCTAAACCCCTATCGTTTTGTGCTGGTTCATGCTTCCCAAGAAATGTGACTCCAATCGGACAGATGGTGGCGCTGTAATTAAATGTCAAAATGTGAAAATTTAAAAGGCCATAACTCCTAAATCCGATTTGCACGAAACTTGGTAGAGACGTGTATATATCCTTGTTCTACAAATATTCCCCGGCTGTAATTAGTTTTGCTAATTGCTAATTGGCTTTTTCAGTTTTTGACCCATCAACACCAAATTTGGTACACAGCTAAAGGTGACCAAGACACACCAATGCAATATAATCAAGTCCAGGGGAAAGGTCTTAATTTAAAAGAGAAGAGAACATTTTAAATCCCTATACTGTAGTTAGCAGTATGGGGGTATCCTCTTCTTCTTCTTTTAATTTATTTGCGGTTGGCAAACACCTCGCATACACACACACACACACACACACACACACACACACACACACACACACGCACACACACACACGCATACATCACCGGGCTACCCCACCCCCTCCCCAGGGCGGAAGTGGGTCCATTTTTTCTCAGTCGGATAAGAGCGGCTGGAGGAGCTGCAGCTCGAGCAACACGCGCCCACCGAGACGGGAGAGCAGCGCCCACGAGAGCGCACGCCATATGTTTATGTTTATATCGCCGAGTGGAAACAAGAACAACAACGGAATAGGGGACGTAAAGATAGACCTATTCGTTCGTTGCAGACCGGGGTTTTCTGTTTAGAGGACATCGGTTCTCCATGCTACTGGAGGTAAAAACCCCGTGTGCATTCCACCGCGCAGAGAGCTAGAGGGGGAGACTAACCGACGGACCGAACGGAGAGGGGGATCTGGAAAGCGGCCTCTCTACAACCGGAGTACCGCTTAACTCGCACACAGAGGCTTGTTAGGCGGTGTGTCGGTTGTTTTGGTTTAAACCGAGGCTCCGGTGTTTATTATTGACGCCAAACCAACCCATAAGGCCAAGGCACATGATGAGATCGGTGCTTTAATGAATAATTCACGGTCTCTCGGTCCGAGGCTAGCGCTGCAACTACCGACCGACCGTTGGCTGCGCCTGCCGCCGCCTGAACGGGCCCCGATGGTGGACTAGCGAGAAAAAGCGGCGACCACCACGACGACACGGACTCTTGAAATTGGAGGACAGAAAATAAAAACTGGGACATTTTCGGTACTCGGCGGGGCCCCGTTTTGAAATGTTGAGTCTGTGGGGGAGGAGAGACGGAGCTCCCAGTACTTCGACGCTCGTCCAGTGTCACTCCAGGTTCGGGTTTATCTTATGAGTCTGTGCTTCAGCAAAACACCAACAGACACTCTTCTCCACAGAGGCGCTAACACAGGGCTTGGCGGACCGTTGTCTTCAAGTTTGTCTTATTTGAAACGACGAAGATGCTCCCCCCTAAAACGCCTTACACAACTCAATTGATATCTTTGCAGACGAAGTAGGCCTATACATTTTTTTTAAACCTCTGAAATAATATTCAAGTTATTGTTTCGAAAACAGCCTACCTCGTTTTTTTTTGCATCGGGTCAGTGTTGTATATTATACAGAAAAAAAAATCTGCAAGTCGATGAGCATCGTTCCTACTGTTGAACTTTAATGTATCTACCTCAAACGCCAGATTACTTTTTACAGAACACAACAAACCGATGTGTCCCCAAATGAATACCTCAACCTCACTGTAGCACATGTGAACTGAGCCTGTGTTTCGGTAGCGCTGCAGATGGCTTCGTTTCCCGACTCGGACCTGCAGACGTGCCCGCTCTGCAAAGAGCTGTGCGGCTCCTCCGCTCCCATTTCCTCCAACTCTTCTACCTCCTCCTCTTCTTCCCATACCTCGTCCTCCTCCAGCCAGACCTCCAGGAGGCTCCACGTCCTCCCCTGTCTCCATGCCTTCTGCAGGCAGTGCCTAGAGGGCCAGCGCAGCCCCGGGGACCCGCTGAAGCTGCGGTGCCCCACCTGCGACCAGAAGGTGTCCATCACCGAGGCCGGGGTGGACTCCCTGCCCTCCTCCAACTTTCTCTTCAGCAACCTGCTGGACGTGGTGGTGAGCTCTGAGGATCACATCCAAAACAAGAACGGCCACCACCACTGTGGAGGCTCCTCCGGCTTCCACCACCCCCATGGAGGCATGCTGCGCCCACACCACCTGGGAGAGCCCCAGTGCAGCTCCTGTGACGAAGAGAACCTGGCCAGCTCCCACTGCCTTGACTGCCAGGACTACCTGTGTGACAACTGTGTGCGGGCCCACCAGCGGGTGCGGCTGACCAAGGACCACTTCATCGAGCGCCTGGGGGAGAACCTCCACCTGGGCAGCCGGGCCAACGGCAACAGCAACCCGGGTCAGCCCGGGGCGTCGGTGTCCCTGGCCCAGTCGCTGCAGAACAACTTCGCCCTGCTCTCCCTCTTCCAGGATCGCATGAGCTTCTGCCAGCACCATGACAGTGAGGTGAGCTCAGGATGAAAATAGCTGAAAAAAACACAAACACGCATATGAACACTGACAACACGCACTCACACATAAGTGGTGGATATGCTATATAGTATGCTGAACCAATTGTGGAAATGAATAATACATGAATATTATTGGCATGCTGCCAACACTGTAAACGGTCTAGAGGGTGCAAGCTTTCATCTTGTGCCAAATTATTTTGTGGTGGCATCTAACCTGGATCTACTGGTCCTGTAACATGTAATAGCAATGCTACAACACACGCACAGTCAGTCCTATAGTGTAATATGTAGTATAGAACTATACTGGGGGACATATGGCCTTAAGTTCAAAGGGAGCTGAGTGGCTCTTCACCTAGTTCCCTGGAGACGACCAGGCACGTGTACTGAGCTGGATTTACACACACGCGCGCGCACACACACACATGCACAAATGCATACATACACACAGGGTCTGGTTAATCTGTACCACACCATCTAGCCAGGGCAGAGAGAGGCCCCTCCAGTAACTGCACACATGTTTCTATGACTGTTAGAAGTCCTATCCATGGAGATGTTATTGAGGTCTAGTATTTCTCTGATAATGGGAGAGACAAGTTGGAACTCAGGGCCCATATGAGATGGGCAGGGCAACTACAAAGGCCTTTAAAACAGGAAACCAAAGTTTTTTCTTTTCTTGGTTTAGTCATATGGTCAGGAAAAATAACAAATGGCATTAGTAGGGGGTCTTGGAATGTCGTTTTTGTACCGCTTCTGGTTTATATTCAGACACTCCAGGAAGTTCCCCATGCCGCCCAAGAATACAACACTCCACCGTTAAAACTGGAATGGGAAATTTATAATTTCATCAAGGTAGTCCATCAAGGTGGTAAGGCGGCCTGGTAAAATGGCTGCCTCTGTAGGCGTGACACACTCCTAACGACTCACGTCACTAAATGTCCAGAGTTGCAGCACAGAACAATCACCATACCCATGCCAAACTATAATAAAGGAGTAATTCTGTTTGTGGTTTTCAAAACACCGATTTAGCTCGCAGTCACAAAAGCCGAGTTCAGATTTCAATCCCGTTTTTTTTTTTTTGTTGGGGCTCAGCTTCACCCCCCACCCACCCCCCCTTGCCCACTGCCAGTAAATAGGTGTGTTCACTTTTCCAGTAAGGGCTCCATTTCCCAGTAATGCCTCACTCTCCAGCCCTGGGGGAGGGAATGACAGCGAATAAGGCTAGGCTTTCTTAACCTGTGAGAACTGAGCAGGCAGAGTCATTGTCCGTCAACCAGCTCAAATGCATGGTTAGACTGGTTCGTGGTTCCTTGTATACCCAGTCATTCTGATGGATATACCAGTATTGGTCTGTTTGCTGCTCTATAGGCAATTTCATGTTAAGTAATGGTGTGTCATACAGGGAAAGCCCACCTAAAATCAGTTTACTCACTTTTTCTTGATAATGAAGGAATTGCACATCTTTTTAAGCTATGTTAATCTTGTATAAATTCATGTAATAAATTAAGTTGGGACAGATAAAGGGAAATTATGAATTAGAGTTTTCTAGAATGCGAAATACCTGATTTTTCTAATGTAGTTAATAATCTATCCACCTTTTTTATTTTTATTTACCACTTACTCTGTGTGTCGCCTCCCATTGACATTCCGGAGGCTGGAGTTATTCACTGCAGGCCTGTTCACCCTCAACTCTCTGAAGTCGGTTGAGGGTTGACACACACTGAAAGATTGTGGTTGTATTTAGCTCCAATTAGCCTGGCCCACACAACTTTACTAGATACACAAAATACCACATCTTAGTTTTTTTTTTTTGGACACTTTCCCAGACCCTGATGTCTTGGACAGCAACTTGGCGTTTCCTCAAGTTTGTGTGCATCCAGAGTGTTTTTGTTTTAACCACAAAAGTCCACCCTGTCTTATACAATTGCACGAGGGGTAAAACAATTGCCTTGTAACTAAAAAAGGCTGTTGGCCTGCAAAGACCCAACCAGCCTTTTCATCTAGTTTTGTGAGTTATGGGAACTGGTTACTGCAGAAGACAACAGGGGCTTTTGCTGTGGTAAATGGTTTATTGCACACAGTAAGGAATATCGTCAAAACATCAAACAAAATATCCTTTGTCACTGCTGTATTGATGTGACTTAACCATAGAAAAATGTTTTTTTCCTTACAACAAAGGCATGTTTTGTCTACGTCTAGTTTCAGGTTGCTGTTGCACATATTGACTTACAAACTCTGGCATCACTTGTTTCCATCCAAATTGTATTCCAAAATAGATGTCAGCTGGTTTGAAGTGAATCAATACGACTCTTGAATGTAGAACGTAGTTACTTCAGTAAAAACACATCCATGAGAAAAGGAAAGACTCAAAACTTTATTAGTCATATTTCACCCTTTTAAGAAGACAAAAGCGAAGACATGGTCCTACAACTGACAGGCGCCTTACAATGTAAATATTTAGGATTCATTTCCATTGCTGTTCATCGATTACTTTCTTTACTGACAAAGTACAGAAAGTATTAGAGTCTTTCAATTTCATTGTTACTTCCATTCAGTATTTCTAATTTGATACTTGATAACTTGCATAGAAATACTTGGATGGAAACCCAACTACTGCGTTTCCCCTCCATAACCGCACCACCCTCCAAATACCCGTGTGTCCATTTTGAACATGCACACACAGGCCAGAATCAAAATGTTTTCGGTTTTCTAATTAAAAGGTCCTTCATTTCTTTCTTTGGTGAGGCTCTCTTTGGCCCTGCAAACACACAGTCTCCCATAAATGTCGGTGGGTGGGTGTGTGGTGATGGTGATGATGGGGGAAGGGGTGCTGCATGAGGAAATCTAGACGATGTAGAGGTCACAGGGGAAAGCCGCCCTAGCTGCCAGATCTCTTTCCTCTCACAAGCATTCCTACTGGAGCCAGGGAATGTGCACAAACACATATGAACCCACGCATGCATACGCACAGTGCATATGTGTATCTACTGTATATCTCACTCCCATCAGAGTGTCACCCCTCCCTTGAACAACTAAAGAGATGCATGTACGTGGGGAAAAAGAAAACTAGTGATCCTTTCGCAGAGGGGGACATGCAAAATCCCTAGTTTCAGGTTCAGTTTTATTAACTGTAATAGAGAAGGAGGTTATGTTTTTTCCTTATGGAGGCAGTCTGGAATGAATATTGCACTTATTTACCTTGGCTAGAGTTTTCTTCCAGCTGTCTGCACAACATCCAATAACTTGCAGCTAATTCACATTCCAGTTGAAGTCTATTTGGGAATAAAAAGTATTTTATTGTCGGGTAACTCACATTGATTTGCGAATGACATGATCAGAAGCACAACATTTTTTTGATCCCCCCCCACTGTGACCAGATTGCTGGTAGAATTAAGGCTTTCAGTTGGAAGACGAGGCTTTCTGGGCTGAAAAGGGGAGTCGCCTACTGATATGGGTATGTGTGTACACACAAGTGAATACTTCGGCCTACGACTACAGCGTGAATGTCAGTTGTCTGTCATCTGAAGCGCTGGCAGTCACAGCAGGCCTCGTGCTGTGGGTGAAGTGGAAATGGAAAATTGGATTACATCAAAGGATGCCCTCCACTCGCCGTGATGTCACCCCTCATACATACTAATCCATACACAGCTCTATGTAAGAGAGGGACAAGTGTTTCACTAATGATATGATTATCCTGCAAAATGTGGCTTGGTGCCTGACAACACGCCTGGCTGTGCACGTGTACGGCTGCTCATGCACACGCACCATCGGTGAGGAAGCTGTTGCTGGGCGCCGACAGCACAGCATGCTATGAGGATGGGGCGAAGTCTACGGTTGAACCAATCAGTTTGATGGCTTGCCTTGCTCTTCCATCCCTACAGGGACAGACTTTGCTTTTAGTTTTACTAAGGAAGAGAGTGAGGTGTGGTGGCTAGGTGTTTTAGTCTGGTTTATAGTATGTATTTCCACAACACCAAGCCATTATCTTGGCCTCTATTTTATTTTACAACTCCATTATCTATCACTCCACGTTCCTCTTGTAGCCTGTAATGATTCTCTTCGGATGCTCATAACAGGATTAGAACGTTTGTAGAGGTAAACTATCACATGTCTGTGTGCTTGAGTTTATAATTACCAATTTTACTCTCCCTCTCTGGAGTGCACAAGCAGAGTGTTTGTAAGGAAACCTAACCCAAAGCTGAGGCTGATACAAGGCCAGAGGAATTCCTGTAACTTGAGTTTATACCTCCTGGGTTCTTCCTTTCCCCCTCTCACTCACACATGCACACACTCTGGGTATTTCCTCTGCTGGCTCCTGCCTTTCTCATCAGGGCTCTCTGTCTGCTCTGTGTCAGAGACAATGGACATTATGGATGGAGAAAGTCTCCTCAACTTGATTTAGCAGCTGTTGCCATTGAGGGCCAAGCGATTACATTTCATCACTTGTGGAAGTATCTGTGTGAGTGTGTGCCGGCAGCATTTTCCTTTCTGAGAGCATCTCCCATCTGTGGGTAGTTATCCTCTGAAGAGGTGTGTGTGTGTGTGTGTGCGTGTTTGTGTGTGTGTGTGTGTGTGTGTGTTTCCTAGCAGCCAGCAGAGTTGGATTATGTGAAGTTGGACTTCCAGGGATTTAATGCGCAACATGTGCCCAGTAATTAGACAGCGGTCCCTATGTTTCCTGTATGTTGGGAATGTCTCTCAGGTAGAGGAAGGGGAAGTGTTTGTGTGTGTGTGTGTGTGTGTGTGTGTGTGTGTGTGTGTGTCCGTCCATGTCCAAGCTTTGATGTCCATCTGAGGTCTTTGGGCTGTATAAGTTTAATGGATGGAGAGGAAGGCATTTGTCACATTTTGTTTGACAACAGGACTTATCGGCCATTCAAAAACTGGAAACTGCCACTTCCTACCGAGAAGTTGTTGGGTATGTTGATGGGTTTTTAATTGGCCATTATTTGACCACGGTGGACTAGATTGTGTCGTTAAAGCTTTTGACATTTACGCTAGCTGGGGTCACACTACGTGAATATTAGCCCACTTGGCCAACGCGACTGATTTTCAGGCACTAGTTTGGGGTTGTCACAATGAATGATCGTCATGAGTGTGATGGTTAATAAGGACCCTAGTCTAGGGTTGCATGGTGTGAGAACTTAGTGTGCGATCCTCGTATTTTAAATTCCCAATTCAATTCTTCAAGCATGTGGTTCTCCATCACAGCGAGATGTAAAAAGTCTGCAAAAGCCAGTCGCTAAACGTATGATGTCCAATATTTTCATTCTGCTAAGTCTTGTAGTGTGGCCACAGTCTTAGTTTTGCTTGATTGTGCACTGCAAAGTGCAATCGAGCAATCAAAGTTTCTTTGCATCTTGGACAATACTACATATCTGAGGCATTTGCTCTTGCTCAGCTTGCTTGTGTAAGCAGGCTGTTTCCTTGAAAAGGTCATGCTCTTTAGGCTGCTACACTGGTATGCCAGCCGTTTGTGTGTGTGTATGTACAGCAAACACTGAAGGCATCGGCAAAGAGCACTGTACAGAGTGGTTATTCTTTGCAAAACAGTTGAATCTTTAATGTGGAATTGAACATTTGGGGGGGACAAAATTGGCGTTTCTTTAAAAGAACAGGGCATACATGACATTTCAAGAGTGCGCGAGAGTACAGTGTGATAAAGGGTGAAAAGGGCAGTGTGTGTTACCCATTTAGTCTTGTTTTGCAGTTAGGGGTAACTAAGCATGTGGGTTGTTTTATCAGGTCCCCTGGTGTCAGAACAATTAAGGATAGCTGGTCTGTGTCCATCCGCAGATCCACGCATTTGTCATATGTGCAAAACAGAAACCGCCTCAGCTGCCTCACACTCCATTCACACACCGGCTCCATTTCCTCGGTCATGTGCCTTCTAAAGCTCTTACTCCTTCTCTCCCGCTCATGTTTCTCTTCTCCCTCTTTCAGCTCTTCACTTTCTCATTGTTGCTCAAATGTTTTTTTTTCTCGTTCCCTCTGCTTTTTATTCCCTCCTCTCTGGCCCTGCATGTCTTCTCCTAACGCTCCTCACCTTTCACATCCTTTCCCCCTTTTTTTTCTCAGCTCGAGCATTCAAGCACACGACATTCTGTCACATGCTCGCTGGTAAGGAGGCCAGCTGACTGTGGTTTGTTTTCCTTCTCCGCTGTGGGCTCATCCAATCAGATTGCCAGCTTTCGGCCACCGCCCCCCCTTATGTAGTATCTGGCCGAGTTTCAAAACAGCGGCAGGCGTGTCCGTGTGTGTATGTCTCTGGCAACAAGCCAACAGGGGTTGCCATGGGAGAGAGGCGGCGGCAGTGGAGAAAGGGGAAAAGAGAGATGGGAGAGGAGCAGGAGAGCGATGGAGGGAACAGAGGACGACTTTCTGGAAAAGGAAAAAAATAGGTGTGAGGGCCAGACGAGAAGTGAAACAGGACATGCAGGGAGAGGAGAGGAAGAGAGTAGGTGCTTGTGACTCCCATGAAAGGAGCTTTGTCTGGCAGATGGTATTGCTGGGATTGGTGGGAATGTTGGGATTGGATATTCCACAGATTATCCACCCTGGACATTCCAGACTGGATTTAGCCTGGTGCTGTCTCTTTAGCCTTTTATAACTAGAATACCACCCAGCTGCCCCCCTCCTCTCTGTCTTCGCTCTCTTTCCATTGCTTCCAACCCCTCTCCCCAACTATCATACATGTGCCCAGTTGAAGAGTGTATTTCAGATAAAGCAGTCAGCTGAAGGGCAAGTTTGTTGGCGGCATGTTCTCAATCTGCCCCAGTGCTGGATCCCTGCTACCAGGGTTGGCAGTTTCTGCCGCTTGCCGGTTTCTGCCATGGCAGAAATAGGTTTCTGCCGACAGGGCAGAAATATGTTTCAGCCATCATTTTGGCAGAAATGGCAGAAATAGTCCTGTAGACCATGTATTTCAGTCAAAATTGGCAGTTACTTACCTATTTCATTGGCTGTTCTGCAAAGTTGATTCTCTGTTACAGGATGCTCAGAGGACATACAGACGTGGACTATTGAATTCAACATTGTAGTGCACCTAATCACAATGGATTAGTGATTGACTGACTATACTGGGTTCCTTCATTTCCTTGTCAAAAGTTGACATGCTTAAATGGCAGTTGAGTCTATAAATTAATGCAGCAGTATAAACTCAGTTTTGATGTTATGATGTTATGTTATGCTGTATCCTATTTCTGCCGCACGGCAGGCAGTGGCAGAAAAGACTTTCTGCCGGCAGAAACTAGCAATTCTGGAAATATTGAAAATGGTGCAGCCACTGGCTCAGCAATTGAACCAGCAACCTAAATTTATAGTAAGATTGTGGGATGCTTCTTAAGGATTGCTAGTTGAGAATTTATTAGGGTTTCAAGAACAGAGAAATTGGCAGAAACAACTGATTTGAAAAACACAATCAAGTTTATTTAGTTGATATTCATACAGCATCATAACATCAAAACTGAGTTTATACTGCTGCATTAATTTATAGATTCAACTGCCATTTAAGCATGTCAACTTTTGGCAAGGAAAAGGCAAGCGGCAGAAACTGCCAACCCTGGCTGTATGAATATCAACTAAATAAACTTGATTGTGTTTTTCAAATCAGTTGTTTCTGCCAATTTCTCTGTTCTTGAAACCCTAATAAATTCTCAACTAGCAATCCTTAAGAAGCATCCCACAATCTTACTATAAATTTACTTCAATTGCTGAGCCAGTGGCTGCACAATTTTCAATATTTCCGGAATTGCTAGTTTCTGCCACTTTCTGCCGGCAGAAACCCAACCCTGCCTGCTACATGTGGGGGCCAGACTCCCTTGCAATTGGTGCATCTTTTTCTGTCATATCCCCAGTGTGGTCACTATGGCGTAGAGCTATAGGCTACTGTAAGTATTTCCAGGAGATTCCACAAGCTAATACTTTCCTAATAGGTGTGAAGAGCGTGCG
Source organism: Hoplostethus mediterraneus (assembly GCA_034670385.1). NCBI lineage: Eukaryota > Metazoa > Chordata > Actinopteri > Trachichthyiformes > Trachichthyidae > Hoplostethus > Hoplostethus mediterraneus. The sequence continues at coordinate 467,187 of JAXDDW010000028.1, read as the reverse complement.
TTTATGTATGTGGCTGTTACCTAACCCTCTTGACACCTGCTTCTGCCTCATGTGTTGGAATGGGGTGTGTGTGTGTGTGTGTGTGTGTGTGTGTGTGTGTGTGTGTGTGTGTGTGTGTGGGTGTGTGGGTGTGTGGGTGTGTGGGTGTGTGGGTGTGTGGGTGTGTGGGTGGGTGGGTGGGTGGGTGGGTGGGTGGGTTTGGGTGTGTCAGTGCACAGCCCATCACATGAGACTGTATAACTACCCCTACTCTTGAAGCAGAGACCAAGTCTTGCCTGACAAGACTTTTAATCCATTTTTAAAGTGTAAAAGCCTGTAGTAGACTGAAAAGAACTTCAACTCACCTTTGGTGTATTATGTGGGAAATATATTTGTCACTGTATAATTATCATAGTGAAACAGTTAATTACACATTTCTATGAGTTTCTTTTACTGCTGAAATTTCCCTTTCCGTTTCATTATGCATTTAAACATCTTCCATTGCATAAACTTCTTTCTGCTTTAGTGAAACTAGTCAACCTTGCTTTTCATAATTCCAACTAATAGCTGACCTGTTAAAACTTTATCTTTGGACACTGCCCTTTTATCCAAATATTACATAAGGTTGTATTTGTATTAGGGCCGAAAGGGGTCTAGAGGTATTGCTAGTTTAGTGTTACTTCCTTCTCTTCAGTAGAAATTCTCTAAGGCTAAAAGAGGACCTACCATTCTTCACCGTGTTTGGCTGGAGCCGCCAAGTGCGCTGACATCAGCCTCTAAGAATGTCGCTATAGTGTGTGTTTGTGTTTCTACATTTTCTGACCTTTCCTGTTTCTGTCTGTTGACATGCAGAAACAGAAAGAGTGCCCCCACGCTTAATCTTCATACTGCTTATCTATAGTATTTCACATATACTTTAGAATATGTTTAGAGATGGATTTCAAAATATACAAAAATGTATGTATACTAGGGCTGTACCAAACGATTATTTTTTAGACGATTAATCTAGCGATTATTTTTTCGATTAATCGATTAATCTAACGATTAATTTGACGATTAATCTAACGATTATTTTTCTATTGCTCGATTACTAAAATTACTATTTCCTCCCAAATGTTCCCCAAATAAATATCAAAAAATTCTCAATTAAATATTTTATTAAACAATATAATTCTAAAATGTAAATTATGTTATGCACACCAAAATACAATTCTATACAAATAAATAAAAATATAAAAATACAACTCTTCAGATTTACACTAAATAAAATTCCAATTTTACTGTTTTACAGTCAAATAAAAAAATAGGCTATGCCAAAATGAAACTTCTCACTGTAACATATTTTACCAAACTGTCGTGCTGGAGTGGAAAGCCATTTCCATTTTGCACAGAGTGCAAACGACAACATTACTTCGTTTGGCAGCACCGCGTTTAAAGTATTCCCACACCATAGATGAGTGAGGGCGAGGTCGTTTAACGTTAGGTGTTGAGGGTTGCTCTTTTTCGGTCGGATCTTGCGAGCTCGATGCTGGCTTCTCCATCACTGCATAGACCTAACCCGCTAAACGTTCAAACTGCGAGCTCGCTCACGTCTCGCGACGCGTCGACGCATAAATTAGAAGTCGACGTATTTACGTCGTCGATTACGTCGACGCGTCGCCCCACCCTTAATGTATACATACAAAACAAACATATTAGCTGCCTGAAATACATTTTGAATTAGGCATACATTACATTTTTGGCCAATTGTTGTATACTTTTAAAACATATCTTCAAATGTATTCTGAAGTGTATATGAAATGTATGGGTTGTTGTGTCACCACAAGTATATTCAAGGTATTATAGCCTGGTTTAAATCAGACAAGTAGGCAATGTTCAGTCGTTACCCTTCTGAGAAAATGGTGTCCAACTCACTCTGCAGCTTTACAAGGAAAGTGCCTGGCAGTGGCATTTGGATTGAACCACTGCTGGTCAGAACTTTTTCATGGAAACACTGTCAGTGCAAGGTGGTGTGGTTCTTTCAGAGTACGTGCTTTCACAGTTCCCAGAGCAGCCTTGGCTTTTCTGGCAGAATGGTGTGATGTTACTTGGCCCATGTCCCATCCCCCCACTCTGTGTGCATGCAGGCAGCGAGTGATATTACTGGCCAGTCAGGCTTGTGCCCTCTACCCCAGTTCCCATTACCTATGAAGGGGGGGGTGGCTGATCCTACTGCAGCATGCTAGCTGTGCTAGCTGGCTAAGATGTGCAAGCACAAGGCCAGTCTTTTTAGATCTACCGTGAGAAGATTAGTATGGTAATATGGGTGCATTATGTTTGGCACTATTGGAAAATCACTATGGACACAGTGTGTCAATGGTACTCAATTTTGATTTTAAAATGACCCATCACCTTTAATCTCCTTTTTAATATCACTATGATATTGCTATAGGGACTGGTAGATTTGCTGTGATATTTGTACAGAATCCTTCTGCAATTCATGATAGGGGTTACTGCAGATCTTTTCCGTAAGGGGCTGCACGTATTATGCAGAGATAGAAATTACTAGCACTGTAACTGTGACTGGGGGGGGGGGGGCGGGGGAAGGACAAGTAACATCCGGTGCGCTAATGAAATACAATAACTCACTTCCCCTGGTGTAGCCCAGTCCTGCTGCACGGGCCTTTATGGCTGTTGTTGACATGTTGGATCTAGCCCCTCCCCAACAGCTCAACCCATAAGGCATGTTAATCACCTTTCCTGTGCGTAAGTTTGAATACATATTTTACATTGTGTCGATTTGAATGTTTTATATGCCTGTGAGCGTGTGTGTGTGTGTAAATAAATCCTTTAGGTGAATCACCTGGAGCCTAATGGCCTTCAGTCCAGAATGTTTTCTGTGGAATTTATAGCTCCTAGTAGCATGACACCACACACTTTTTCACTTTTGTGTGTCATGTGCTTGCTTGAAGTCGCTGGTATGCATGTATACGTATAGCATGCTCATGAAATGCCTGGTGCATTTTAGGAGGGCGTGAAAGGAAGGAGGAGGAGGAAGTTGAATTAAAATGTAAAACCTTTGTGAGGCTCAAAGGTGTGAAATCAATTGTAGAGGGGGAGAGATTCTTGCATGAGCACCCCTGGGAAAAGCCAGTATCCCGCGTGACTCAATAATATTGACCAGCGTTCCAAGAGGCCGGTGTGTTATGTAATTCACAACCGTATGTATGCGAGTGTGACAACTCAAGGACTCTGGAGCTGTTTGACGACACATGAGCAGCAGATACGTAGTAGTAAGTCATAGGATCCAGCGCCAGTGAAATGCTACTCCATTGTTTTCAACAGCAAGGCTTCAGCTCACCTGATGTTGTTCATCTTGCCATGTCTCCACTTCACGTTCACCAATAGTGATAATAGATGGCTAGCTGCTTTTGGGTATAACACTTTTTTGTTGTTGTCGTGGTTTAATGGTGGCGAACAGAATTGGAGGTGCACCGATACCAGTTTTCCAGAACCAATACAAGCACCAAGTACTTTAATAAATACATCAGCCTCATGTATAATAAATAAAATAAAAAATGATGATTCATAATAATGAAATAGGCTAGAAAATGATACTTTTTCTTCTCTTTTAAAAAATATTGGTTAAACAGCGGATTGACGGACTCTCAAACACAGCTCACTCAGAATAGTTTAAGAGATAAAGAACGGTGCTGCAGGTCACTCCTAGTAAAAGAGTTTAGCACTTAGCCTGTATAGCCAAGGCTCCACTTCTAAGCAATAGGTGCCATGCCTATGAATTTAACAAATGGCAGCGTATCTTTCCTCCTGCCGTAAAAGTTTATTGCATCAAAGCGCAAGCCACTAAAGTATCGATATCAGGACCGCTTCATTTGCTAATCTGAGTATTTGGGAGTTGGATCAGTGACAATCACATAAAATGCTATTGGTACGCCTGTATCCAGAATACATCCCATCTTTGCAACCTCAGTCCTGCACTCCCTCCATCATCTGTCTCTCTTCACCTTCCTCCTCCTCCTCCTCCTCCACTCCAGTCCAGCTGCATTCCTTCCTTTTGTGTGTCCCTTCCCCTTGGAATTTGGGAGATGTCAAAGAGGGGGATGGGAGGAGAGGGCAGCGAAGAGGAGGGCATTGAGTGACAGAGTGGTGCAGAGACAGAAGTGCAAGACAGTTCAATAGAAGGGGAGATGGCAAGAAAGGACGAGAAGAAGGGATCCAAGAGGCGCTTAAGGAGGGGAGAAAAGAAGAGGAGGTGCTGAAGTCAGATGGGGGGTTTTGTTTTTGTGTGTGTGTGTGTGTGTGTGTGTGTGTGTCATTAGATTATGCTACTCCCCGGGGGACAGCCATTATTGATGGATTGATTGCAGGCCCCTCCCCCTTCACTCAGGTCTTCTGCTATTGGAGGTCATTGATCTGGTGTCTCTATGGGATATGATGGTCAGCGCATATTTAATTAGCTTTCCATTACAACCAATCAGCATTCAGACATTGGTTTAAAGCAAGGCTTAGGTTTGACCAATAAGGTTAATGGTAACGTTTCCCCTTTCTGTCCTCGAGGGACAGCTGGCTATTTTGGTCAACCATGATAGGTGCTTCTTATTCAGCCATGGAAATCCCCAAAATATCTATTAAAATGAAAATGCTTAATGTTGACAGGAAATATGTGGCAATAATGGGAATTTAATGAAACTTGGAGGGGTATATAGTTAATATTGATTGAGAGAATTGGAAATATTTTTCAGAACAAAAAAAAGGAAGTTCTAACAAGCAATTTACTGACCACACAAATAAAAACCTATCAGCCATTGTATCCAGTTGAAAGGAATGGTTTCAGAAATGTGAAATGGGAATATAAAATCCCTTTACGACCCTACTCCCAAGATGTGAAAAGATCGGCCAAAATCAGTATTGATCAGTGTTAGGTGGCTCCTAATCCCTCTGTGCTTCCTCAGGGTGGGAGCGAGAATCTCTCTGGGGTGTGGGTGAGGCTTATGTGTCTTTGCCAGGCGACGCATGCATATGGATACCCTTTTTGTCATTCACAGTCTTTCTCATACATTAGCTTGGGTGTGTGTGTGTGTGTGTGTGTGTGTGTGTGTGTGTGTGTGTGTGTGTGTGTGTGTGTGTGTGTGTGTGTGTGTGTGTGTGTGTGTGTGTGTGTGTGTGTGTGTGTGTGTGTGTGTGTGTGTGTGTGTGTGTGTGTGTGTGTGTGTGTGTGTGAGACACTAAACTTTGTGATGCATGTATTGATCTGGCCAGTCTCATTTCATTGTCGGATGATGGGGACTCAATACAGTCAAACACACTCGCTTTCATGCGTCGGGGTTGAGCCCTTGTGAAATCATAGGATGGCCGTCCTTAGATTCATTCACTGCATAAGATGGAGCAACACGCACCCATCCATTCATTCACCCTGAAGTTAATTATAGACTAAAATTAAGACCACTAAAACACCAGAATACAAAACCACGGTCACGGTTTGCTGATGTTCTCAGTTAGGATGTGTTCACACAATTACTTTTTTTTTTTTTTTTGTGGAATAGTGCTGCCTCAACCGGATTTTGTGCTGATAATGTCAAAGTCACGCAAAGAGTAACAACTATCTACTGTTCCACCATTGCTTTCTCCATTTCATTCCCTGTTCACTGGCAGATTGAAAAAAGCACAATGGAAGTAAAAAGATCTCTCAAACTGACATGTTGAAATGCAAAGTTGCCGTTTTTATTCGCCATCTGACCAATCAAATGACAAACCTTTTGATTAACCCCATCATCAGTTCAAAAGCTGATGCTGGAGTAAATCAAACGATTGGTCATATGTAGAATAAAAATGGTAATTTTGCATTTCAACATGTCGATTTGAATGAAATGAAGTTTTTTTTCTCTCATCCATTTGTGAGTGAAAACAAGCTTTGCATCTTCATTTGGTTTTTGCTGTTATTGCATGTCCAGCCAGTACAATAGGTGCACATTTAGTTTGTGCCATTTTGAACACAGTCTAAAATCCATTTCCTTCTCTACCTCTCTGCTTTCTCAGGTGTTCTTGTTTTTCTGTGAGACCTGCTCGGTGCCTATCTGCAGGGAGTGCAGCGTGGGCCGTCACATGGGCCACAGCTTTGTCTACCTGCAGGACGCCCTCCAGGACTCCAGAGCCATCACCATCCAGCTGCTGGCTGACGCACAGCAGGGACGACAGGCTGTGCAGGTGAGACAGGGATTGGGTTAGAGACACATACACTCTACATGTACATTATTTACTAATCTAAACCTGCACCATGTAACTTTAAGTAATTTAGTTGTTGGTGGCCCCAAGTGAGAGGTAACTATTTGGACCTACATCTCTAGAGATAGCCGATGCGCTAGCTTGCGCACGGCTGTTTCGGAGCCGTGTGTGTTCGGCTCGTAAGTTTCGATTCGTCACTTCCTGTGCTCAGAGAAAACTTTCCCACTAGTGTACCTAAACTTCATTGGGGTGAATAGAGCGGATCTACAGCGGCTCAATCTCTGTTTTCACATTACATTTCACTTTAATTTAACCAGGTTAGTCCTTTTGAATCACTTAAGTATCTTTTTCAAGGGAGACCTGGCCAAGAAAGCAGCATTAAGGCATAAAACGTGCAGACCAACAACTTAAAACAATGTACAAATTCAAAACAATAGTCAGAGTCACAAGTTCTTCATTATTAACCTCACCAAGAGAGACGGGCTCTCCTGCATGTTTCTCGTGGATCATGCTTACAGGTCTAAACAAAACGGCATGCCCTAAAGAAAATCAAACACACAAATTCAAACTCCTATCGTCTAGAAAGACTCAGCCAGAGGGTCGAGGCGAGCAGCTGTGTCTTTGCATCTTCCGTCAATGCAGTGCGAGCTATTAGAGATGATCAACTTGGATGTGGTTGAGAGTGACCAGGCCTAGGCTGCTGAGGAGCCTGGGGTTAGAGGTGGCCAGCTGGCCTAGGGAGGGGGTGGGTCACACGGGGTGAGGTCTGGAAGGGGCAGGGCTGAAGGTCAAAGGGGAGGAGGAGGAAGGGAGAGGGGGGGGGGGGGGTGCAGGGGAGAGGGGGAGGGTAGATGAGGTATTTAAAGGATTTCAGAGAAAGGAAAAGGTCCTCTCTCTTTTAAAGCAGTAGAAAACTGGCCCTCCCCCTACTTACTCTCTCTCACACACACACACACACACACACACACACACACACACACACACACAGGAGCGTCTCTTCATTTACGTGATTGTAGATTATGTGGCAGCTTCCTAGACCCCCCCCCCCCCAGGCTCCAGCTGTGTTGTATAGAGGAAGGTACGCATGTGAAGAAAGAGGAGGGGAGAGAAGAAAGGACGATGGGGGAAAGAGGACGGTCTCACTGACAACGGCTTACATTTTAATCTATTATCTCATGGTGTTTATCTGTGCCACCCTGCGCGGGGCACGTGCTCCTGCAGCTCTCTCTATACATATATACAGCTTGCTGATTAGCTGTCTATCAGTTTTAATGCACACAGAAGAAAACGAATATAGATATATATATTGTGTATTGCTGGTATCATTGTAATGTGTTGCAGAGGGAATCGGGCAAAATTCATACATGTTTTGTTATTTTTTTACAGTTGAGTTATTTCCAATTCCAGTGTCATTCCACTTTGTCAAAAAAAAACCAGCATTTGATTCAACACTACTTGTATCCTACCATTGCAATTATCCATGAAACAAGGCAATCAAATCATTGCCCAGGCCCTATAAGCAGGGATGTCGTGGGCTGTAATCACATTTCACCATACGACATACACGTCTCAGTTGAGCGCCCGTTTTGAGGGGGGGTTACGTAGAAACCGACCAGCCAGGTAGTTGTAAGCAAGTTGCATAACGTGCCTGGAAGGTGGAGCAATGTTGTGACCTTGGTGAAGACTCAACCCGAAACCTGAAACACTAGCCATTCCAATAAGGTCACGTGACATCAGCACACGTCCTCCTCGGCGGTGTTTTCACCTCGCCGATCCCTCTGTCGCGCGACCTTTTGTGTGCTTAGGACACACTCGGCATCTGAACGGGTGGGTGCATGTGGCGTCCAGTGTGTGTGTTCTTGAAATTCCAAGGTGACGTTTCACCTTGGCACCCCTAGCACACCTGAACCAAAGGACTTCCTAGAACTAACTTAGACTGTATCTTAACATTACAGCACAGATCTGGTTGGTTACACTCATACACAGACTTACATACGCAACATATATTCTCCCAAACAGTCGGAATTGAACCAACAACCCCGCTCCCCCACCCTGCTCTTTAAATGAAGGCACCAGGGTCCATGCAGAGTCATAGGAAACGCCACATACCATCTGGCAATGTGTTACGGTGCTGTTGTTCCGGCGCTCGGTGTGTGTTTGTCCATTCTGTCTCAGGTCACCTCGGGAGTAAACGCTGACGCCAGAGAATATGTAAACACACACACACACACACACACACACACACACACACACACACACACACACTCCTATCCCCTGGGGTAGGAAATTTCCGCCCACTCCACACCCATTATCTTCCCTGACCTCTGACCCTGAACTTGTGACCTGCTGCGTCTCTCCGCGGTTTGATTGGTCAGTTCGCCTTCTTTGTGTTCCAAGCTGCCACTCTCATGAGAATGTTGAGAGACGTAGAGAGAGAAGCGGAGCTCATGGGACTGAACGAAACCAAACATGAAACACGGGCCAGGTAATAAGAGACGAGAAAGATGGCAAGAAATCAAGAAAATTAATAAAGATGGACGATAGGTGTCCCCACAAAAAGAACAACGTTGAGAAACTCCCGGGGAAAGGTGTTGGCTATGAAATTGGACTCCGCCCCCTCGCTCACTGTGTATTGATAACTGCCCCGCCCCCCCATTGCTCCAGAATTCCCTGCCCACTGTTCCCTTTCTGTGGGCCTGATTTAGCTGACCCTTTAGTTGCCCGCCTCAAATGGCCAGGCAAAAAGAGAAAAAGGACCCTGCTGCCAGGCTTTGTTCTCCCAAGGGTGAGGCTGGGGGAGGGCAGTATGTGTCTTAAGACAGGGGTCGCAGATCACGACCTGTAGGGTTGGTAGGTGACCTTTGATCCCTGCGGCTGATATCACAAAGGAAGCCTTATCCCACCTCCCCTTGGTCCCTGTGAGGTCCGGCCCACCCCACGACCTCCCAAAAAAAAAAAAAAGCCAGAGGAAAAGCCAGATAAAACAGAGGGGGGAAGGGAGAGAGACAAAGAGGAAAAATGTGCATTTATCCTGTATTGTGAGTAGCAAAAGCTAAAACCTTTTTAGTTAATGTTTTTAGTGTATCTGGGATAATAACGTTGTTTTTAGTGCCTCTACTTAGAAAGACATTGTAGTACCATGGCCATCTTCTCATTACACACTTTTTCTGAAGCACCCGCTTATCCATAAAGCGTAAAGAGCCATACTGTGATCAGGCACATGGTAAAAGACTCACTGCGTCCACATCCTGTTCGTTACACACACAATCCTGACCATACGTGTTATCCATACCATGTACAGTAGCGTGAACTGTGTGGGGCACGTTTTCCATCATTGACTAATTCACTTATGCCGCTCAGCAGTTTCAGTAGTCTTTACTTCTTTCACCTCCATTGTCTATGTAATTAAATCCAGACAAGGCTCCACAGAGTCTTGACACAGACAGCGAGTAGTGTTGGGATTCAGCTCCAGTAGGAAGTTGCATCGCATTGTGTAGCGTGAAGGAACTTGCTATTCCTGACCCCTGTGTTTCCTATTTCCCCTCTGGAGCAGCGACTGAACGTGAGAAAGGAATAGGTCACAATAACTGAGCAGGTGTCTGTGCATTCACTCACCGGGAAGATTTAACATATGGAGTCCTTGCTTTTTATGTTTCCTGCTCCTCTGTATCCTGTTTCCTGTCCTCCCCAATATAACACGAGTACTGATACAGTCCAGGCAATGGTGCATTAGTACATTCAGATATCCATGTGTGTCTCTGTTCACACTCCCTGTTTCCATTTCTTTCTATTTGTCTCTCTTGGCCTTCCTGGCGGTCTTATTTTTCCTCCCCGTTCCAGCTGAGTATCAAATAGACTGATGTGTTATGTTGAAATCATTATTTCATGACGATATGATTCTATCAAAAGACTATGAACAATAGCGTTCCGTGCCACATTTGTAAGCCCACATCATTGTGCTTTCTTGTTTCCACAGCTGAGCATGGATAAGGCCCAGGCCATGGCGGAGCAGGTGGAGATCAAGGCCAAGGTGGTGCAGACTGAAGTGAAGGCCATTGTCCTCAGACACAAGAAAGCGCTGGAGGAGAGGGAGTGTGAACTACTGTGGAAGGTTAGCCTAATCCTTACTACTCCCCGAAGTCTGCTCTCAATCACAGTCCCTTTCTACACAACGCTGTTTTCACACTCTCGATCTCCCTCGAGTATTTGAACTCTCGTCAATGTTTTAGCAACTTCTCTTCTTTCCTTATCTTGTTTTGCTGTGTACAGGTGCACTGACAGTATCTGTAGTATTGGGATCGGCTGTTTGCTATTTATAAAGTTCATAAGCATAGCACCTATTACTTAGAAGAGGACCCTTTGGCTGTTCTTTATCCGTTACCCTGTCTAAATGGTTTGTTTCTGAGAGTCAATAAGTACTCTTTGACCAAAGTTAAAAAAAAAAAATGAGAAGCTATAATCTACATGCTCCACAGCCACATCTAATGAAACCTAATTTCTATATTATTTTTTCATTTGTTTGATTGTTATACAGTGGTCAATAATTTGATCAAATTAGTGAATAAACGCAATTGATGTGCTTGTTCCTGTAATTGCTTCATAATATGCCGGCCCGAGGCCACAGAAGCAGGGAGCATGACCTCAATCTATTGCCACACCCTGACCAATGAACGGTATAGTTCATAAGTAATTGTGTGTTTCTGTGTTTCTTTGTGTCTGTCGATCTGGGAAGGCGGATATCAGCCAGTCTCCTAAAGGATGCCCTCTTTTAGTGGAGGATATTAGTGTCCCATAATCTAATTGGATTTTTTGTCAAATTGTCAGTCATTGAAAGTCAGCACAATCTATGGGCTATTGACAGCTTCAATCCAGCAAATATTGGTATCGGCCTTCAAAAGCCCATATCAGTCGAACCCCAGTAGAATGTAATAGTCAAGTGCACAGGAAGTGGAGATTTAGACATGTAGTTCAAAATTTAGACTGTCAAACTGAACTAGGTTTAGGCCACAATGCATTAAATACATAATGGTGTGGTGTGTAGATTATGAAGTAGACACCTAGGGCCTCCCAGGTTTAAGGTTACCCAGAGAAAGAGGGTTTTTGGGGGGAGTCAAAAGCCCTCACCTCTGAGGCCCCTGGCTAAACTGCATCCTGAGTCTCATAAATTGGATAACGATACAATATATTAGTAGAAGATCTACCACAAGTTGAGAAAGCCTGAGAATGTACTACAAGCATGGCACTGTAACCCTTAAATGTCTCTCACACCCACTAACACACACACACTGGATACTGTGCAGATTTAGCCATATTTAATATGGTGTTGAGGTGTGTGTGTGTGTGTCTGTGTGGCTGCACGTGCATGTGTGTTGCTTTGGGCTAATCCGTCAAGGGGGGGCAGATCCGTTAATTTAACGTAATACTTACCAGTCTACCATTAAAGAAAACCCTTATTTCTACCCTTCCGCTTGGAGTGGGCTCAGTAACATCGTAAAAACTGCCCTACGTCTTACTCCCTCAGATCTGACAGCTCGTGTGTGTGTGTGTGTGCGCGCACAGTATAAGAAGGGAGGTCAAAGTGTCACACAGGAGGTTTTCACTTACCTGTGTTCCCTCTTTAATGCTTCCATGTAGCACTAGAGAACATTCACTTTAGCCACAACCTGACTTGGCTCTCTGATAAAGTCATTACAGGCAATCCTAACCCTCTACACCCACACCGAGCCTCTCTCTCTCGCCCCCCCCGGCCCAGGTTTGTGCCCCCCGATTCTTTGAAACACATACCACTGTGACCATAAAGTGTAACTCTAGTCCCTCAGATGCAAATTACAGTTCTCCTTAGACCAAGGATTAACAAAGGGAGTCTCTTTTGGACACCCCTTTGTTTCATTCAGGACTCCCTCCCCACCATCAAAAGTTCTCTTTACCATAGAGGCAGTAAAGCTATTGTGTTCTGTTCTTTTTGTTTGGTGACAGTAAGTAAAGGCCCAACCCCTGCATCGCCCCTTTTAATGCTTTATTCTCTCTCACTGTGCCGTAACTATCTAATTTCTCAAGGGAAATGAAACATATACTGCTTTAAGTAAGTTCTAGTGTTTTTGCGATCTGAATTGATTCAGTTATCCCACTGGCAGTCACTTTAATACCAGTTTCCCTTTTTCTTTTTTTGTCTTCCTGGTGCTGGTTTCCATTTTTTTTCTGTCAGACCTTCACCCTGATGTCTCAATGGTCTGATGATGATTGTCAGATTGTTATTACTGATTATGTATTCTAGCTGTTAGTGCCACTGTAGATGCTTTGTTATAGCAATAGCAACACTGTCTGTTGCTATTGCTTAAACAAACAAAGAAATGACAAGAGAAGCTGTGGTTTGCGGTGACTTTACAACAGCTAAAAGGGGTTGAGCACAATGCATCATTTCCTTATCTTCTTAAGGCCACGGTGTACTTGCTGCAGAAATGGATTTTCCAGTTTTGGACAGGTTTGCAAAAAATGAACCACTGCAATGGCTTTAGGCTCTGGAGTGTGCACATGCCTGCTGACCGAACTAGTCGAATTCTTTGCACACCAGTCCCTCCTGTGTGATTGTCTGCATTTTGTCATAAATATCACATGATTGGTTGTGTTACCTTGTGGACAAGCCTCCTTTGTTGCGCTTTCAACACAGCCATTATTGTTCTTGCTTACCATACCATACCTTTTTTAATCTTTACGCACCCACATTGGTATAGAGTGTAAATAAACAAACAATAATGAAGCCTCAGTGAGTATACTTTTGAGTATAATTTGTATGCAGCAATGTGTTCGACTGCATTTCTATTTCAGGAAATTGTAACTTTAAGTATAAAGGTGGCAACCTTTCCCTTTGCTGCAGCAATTGCCTAATTTCCCCATGGGAATCTAATCTTTTATCAGTGTCATCTGATCTGTACCAGAGCTATCTATTACTGTTTCAAATTATATTTCATCTGCTGTTTGTACAACAAATTGCCCATCATCAATATTAAACATCTGCTCCGGTTGTTCCCTCCCTCAACCCTCCCCACCCTCCCTCTCAGGTGGAGAAGATCCGTCAGGTGAAGGCCAAGTCTTTGTACCTGCAGGTGGAGAAGCTGCACCAGAGTCTGACCAAGCTGGACAGCACCATTGCCGCCGTCAGCCAGGTACTGGATGAGGGCCGCCACCTAGACGTGCTGCTGGCCCGGGAGCGAATGCTCGCCCAGATACATGAACTGAAGGCCCTCAGGGGTCTACTGCAGCCGCAGGAGGATGACCGCTTCATGTTCACTCCCCCAGACCAGGTAGGCACTGGAAATATGAGAGCCAATGTTCTTAAACAAGGGTTCAGGACCTAAAATTGGTCACTGACCTCTGTTTGGTTCATTTCCACATCACGAAAGTACTGATTAATGATCTTTGATGAGCAGCAGTAGCAGTAGTTGTAATAGTTTATTAAAGTTTAATCTAGTATAGACTATATATTAAACTTAAAGGGTAATTCTGGGATTTTTCAACCTGGCCTCTATGTCCACAAAATCGCTTTTCATACCTTAAGTAGATCCCAAAAGTTTCGGAGTTGCTCCAGTCGATCGGCTCAACCGGCAGTCGCGTAACGGCAGCTCAAGGCTCCAATGTAATCCAGTGGGCATGTCCAGGCGGTCAAAGTACGTCCACTAAAAGTGCTTGATTTTGCCACTGACAGGCTCAGATTGTTATTTGTGTGTCTGACAACATTACCGAAAGGATCGCTACAGAAATAGACCTTTTTTTAACAACAACTCTCAACTCTCAACTCTGACAAAGCTGTTGTATGAAAGCAAGAGGATTCACTCATTGTCGGAAGAGGACGGTTTACACAATCCTCTTCTTGCAACGAGTGAATCCTCTTGCTTTCATACAACAGCTTTGTCAGAGTTGAGAGTTGTTAAAAAAAGGTCTATTTCTGGTTAAAAACGGTCTATTTCTGTAGCGATCCTTTCGGTAATGTTGTCAGACACACGAATAACAATCTGAGCCTGTCAGTGGCAAAATCAAGCACTTTTAGTGGACGTACTTTGACCGCCTGGACATGCCCGCTGGATTACATTGGAGCCTTGAGCTGCCGTTACGCGACTGCCGGTTGAGCCGATCGACCAGAGCAACTCCGAAACTTTTGGGATCTACTTAAGGTATGAAAAGCGATTTTGTGGACATAGAGGCCAGGTTGAAAAATCCCGGAATTACCCTTTAAGAACCACAAAACTATTGGCTGTTCCATCTATTACATCTTTCGTGAGAAAGTGACAAGATAGATGTTGATGTTATGACTGTTATCATGAAGAACTAATTCCACCATGGTTCCCACAGGCTCTGTACATAGCCATCCAGTCCATGGGCCTGATCAGCAGTGGGGCCTTCGCCCCCGTCACCAAAGCCCATGGCGAAGGCCTAAAAAGTGCGCTTCGTGGCAAGCCCTCCTCCTTCACTGTGATTGGATACGATCACGATGGAGAGCCACGCCTTTCTGGTGGGGACACGGTGTCTGCCATAGTCATGTCAGTTGCTGACGGTAACCTGTCTGCGGCAGAGGTAACGGACCACCAGAATGGCTCATACACAATCAGCTACATGCCCAAGTGCGAGGGGGAGCACCTTGTGTCGGTGCTGGTGTGTAACCAGCACATCCAGGGTAGCCCCTTCAAAGTGACGGTGAAGTCAGGGCGGAGCTATGGGGCCCTGGGCTCCCAAGTGTCGGCCTTCGGGTGCGAGGGGGAGGGAGATGGTCAATTGTGTCGTCCCTGGGGCATCAGTGTGGACAAGGAGGGATACGTGGTGGTGGCCGATCGCAGCAACAACCGCATACAGGTAGAGCGCTAGCTTACTGCTCTGTTGCCACGGTGCTGTGGTTATCAAGAGGCAAAGTAATCAGTCGTTTAGGGAACAGCACTTGAGAAAATAATTTTCTGTTCTTATATCTTTATTGAGTATTTAATTAATGAAAGGAAGTAAAAGTTAAATTAGTGTGAAAATATAACCTTTTAATTCATTTTTTATTTAACTTTTTGTATTCAAATGAAATTCATGACATCACACAATGCATGGACTGCTATTATACAGTAATACAGTATGGTGATGTATGGAGATAAATCTGTTTTGGATTGCAAGAATACATACTCTGACATTTAATAATAAATCCACATTTTTGTATAAGCAGTTCTTCTGTGTAGGTATGCAATATGTAGTAAGCGAAGTTTGCTAACGGTTCAGTTGCTTAAGTTGAGTAACCAATTATCCAAGTAGCCTAGCATTACTGTATTTTCCATAGAAGAGATGAAGTCAGCTGACACTTATTCAGGTTATTTATCCTCATTTTGTTCCACCGTTGTCCAGATCTTCAAGCCCTGCGGTGCCTTCCACCATAAGTTTGGTTCTCTGGGTTCTCGGCCCGGTCAGTTCGATCGTCCAGCCGGGGTCGCTTGCGACAGTCAGAGACGAATCATTGTGGCTGACAAGGACAATCACCGTGTGCAGGTATGAAAATCTACTTGGACACAATAGAAGAAATGCCTTTGCGGTCTCTATATTCTACTGATTTTACATAAATGTGTGAATTTCATTGTGTTGATATACTTTAGCTTAGGATTCCAATACATTTACACTCTCCAATACAACCACCACTCCAAAGATAATTTTATAAAGGACTGTACTTCTGTTGTAGACGTCACTACGCATTAATTATTTTTAACCTATAGAAACACGATGGCTACTTGGAAAACTTGATTCACATCATATAGCTCCAGGTTACCATGCTTACTCCATGTGGTTAAAGCAGAAATATTTCATCCAGACATGATGAACCTTAAGGCGGCTGTTCTGTCTGACAGGTGTTTACTTTTGAGGGCCAGTTCCTGCTAAAGTTTGGGGAAAAGGGTACGAAGAACGGGCAGTTCAACTATCCCTGGGATGTGGCTGTCAACTCTGAGGGTAAGATCCTGGTTTCGGACACCAGGAACCACCGTGTGCAGCTCTTCGCCCCTGACGGCTCCTTCCTCAACAAGTACGGCTTTGAAGGGGCTCTATGGAAACACTTTGACTCTCCCAGGGGAGTGGCCTTCAACCACGAAGACCACCTGGTGGTGACTGACTTCAACAACCACCGGCTGCTGGTCATCCGACCCGACTGCCAGTCGGCCCGCTTCCTGGGCTCTGAGGGTACTGGGAATGGGCAATTCCTGCGGCCTCAGGGCGTCGCCGTAGACCAGGAGAACCGCATCATCGTGGCCGACTCCCGCAACCACCGAGTCCAAGTGTTTGAGCCCAATGGAAACTTCTTATGCAAATTTGGCACACAGGGGAGTGGTTTTGGACAGATGGATCGCCCCTCCGGTGTGGCTGTGACGCCTGACGGAGTCATCGTGGTCGTAGACTTCGGAAATAATCGCATCCTCAAGTTCTAAAGAGTCATCTCTCTCTCTCTTTATTTTCACATTCTCACTCCGTTTGCCCTTCTGCATCGTAGTTGGTGAAGGAAATGGAGAAGAGAGAATGAATCAACAGACACAACGGGAGGAGAGTTCAAAGGGAGGATTGAGAGCAGGTGGAAATGAAGGGAAAATAAAACAATAGATGATTATTTTTTACATTTCTGTTAATATTCTCTAAATCAGATATCTGTGGTATGTATGACAAAGGGGAACTCTACAAATTGATAATCAGTAGAAAAAGAGCCATTTTTCCCTTCCCCAGTCTCAGCTGCTCTTAACTCTCTCTAAGCTCTCCTCAAGAATTCATCTCAGGGAATTTCTCACTTTTCTTGAAATCTTGTACCCTCTGCTCCATACCTACCTCATTTAGCTCTTTATGAATGTACTCATAGTCGCTGAGCAGAGGTTTAGTCCGTGAAGTTTTACAAAGAAGAAAAGAAAAGTCTACCTCAATAGTTTATTTAAGAGAGACAAAAAAAATAGACTCTTCAGTTGATATTTGCACAGGATTAATGGAATTCTTGCTGTGCAGTTGGAATATGAGTTAAATGAACCTCCTGAATGTTGTTGCTGAGACAATACTCAGACCGCTGTAGAGGCTGCATTATTCGTTCTGATTGGTTTTCGCTTGGCGAGGAAGCTAAGGTACAGTGGTGTCCTTTCATTTTTTTTGGCTAGTTAGTTGATCTCTTTTTTTTCTTATGCATCGACCTTTGTCTCTTTGTGGCTCTGTGGAGTGTGTAGTAGCCCAAGAAGAGTGCTTGAAGCGATGCCAAACTTGATGGAATCAAATTTAGCTCAGGTCATGGTAGGAGACTGATATATTGAAATGATCAGTTGTTTCCAGGCTCTCCCTCTAGCTTTACTGGCTAATTGATCATAGTGGATGCTGACTTTGCCAGGACGAATTCCTTGATGATCGAAATTATAAAGGTATGGAAATTACCCTCGAAATGATCCCTGAAATAAGCCCTGTAATAAAACCTTTTTATATCCAAAGTATTCAATTATAAATCGACCCTATCCCTGATGCCTGCCCCATAAGATAGCATGAATACCAACTAATGTTTTTTGTAAAGTAAACTCTGCTGCATTAACAGCTAAGATGCAAAGATCCATATGCAAGGAGAGCTTTGTCTCCTCCAAAAGGGAGGACCCACCAAAGGAATTTACAGATTAATTTTGATGTGGATCTATCAGCGATCATAATTTAGAGATTTAATCATATTTGAATGACACCTTTGTTGGTGAGGTGTGAGTAACAAAAGAAGTAGAAATCTAATTTGGATGTCCAGAGGACGATTGATAAAGGCTGATCTAACCAATCCTTTCAGCCACTCTGATTGTGGCTGAAAGCCACTTAATTTGGCTCTTGCCTAAGATTCAATCCAATCCTTTGAGAGGGGCATGATCACAAAGCCCTGCCCTATTTATTGATGCTTGGAGTTCAGGACAGATCTCCAGATCGAGTGCTAGTAGACCAGTCCTCTAAAGATGGAGGTCTATAGACCAACTAGTGGAGTCAACCAAAGGTAGAATTTCTGCACAATGGCCAAGTGTACATTTGGCATTTAAATAAACTATAAATCCCCTTTAAAGACATTTTGTTGAATAATCATTGTTGGGAAGTCTAAAGCGCCCAAAGCTCATGGAGTTGTGTTCACAGCACTGTAAATATAAGGCTTAAAACTAGGAGAATAAAGATTAAGCCTGCTGGGGTCTCGATTGATGTGTGCAGGTCCTATCACAGTGGTGTCCAATCAGGTGTCAAGATTGTGCTGGATTTCTTCTAACCAATCACTACACCTGTTGATTTCACAAAGTTGCTCCCTCTCTGCTTGAAGGTGTGTTGATCAGTGAAATCAGATGCTGTAGTGTTTGGTTGGAAGGAAAACCTGCAGACTCTCGGCCCTCGGTGATACATGGTTAAACACCACTGTCCTATCACATCTTGCTAAGACAAGGTCGCTAGCAGTTTGGGAAGACCCCTTTGCCCTATGTCTGCAGAGATGTTTGTATAGAAGAGAGGAGACCTGATCTCATAGCACCAAAGAGAACTCCTTTCACTCCCTGGCCTTTTTTCACCTCAGCCCATTAAATGATACTCCTCTTATTCAGTTCAATCCCCTATCAATATTAGATGACCCATGGGCTCAAAATAGCATCTCAAATTAGCCTTAGCATCCCAATTGGATTACTATTGAAAGCAAATGCATACTAACAATATTCTTCCTTTTTGGTGCATGCAGTGTGGGGCCTGCCCTTTTGTTCAGTACATGTCCCACTGGAATCAATAGAAAATCAAGGTTCTGTTAGCCACTTCCTAAGCATAGCAAAGAATCATGAGACCTTTCTTAAGATTCACTGACTGACTCTCACCTCAGAGGAGAGGGCCAGTCTGCACATGATCAGGATTTACATCCTCATATCTCCGATATCCTTTACCTCAGTGGTCTCTTTTGCTTTTTTTCATATACCTCAACTCTTGAATACCTCAAGTATGTCACACATACCTACTGTGCGTTTGAACCTTCAAATACCTCATCTTGTAACTCTCATATACCTCATTCTATATACTTCAATTTTCACTGTTCTATTATTTAAACATACCTCATCAGATATTTATAAATTACAAATATACCTCATTCTTTGAATCCTGTGTTACAGTACATGTCCCACACCTCTTGGACCAAAGATCTCATTGTGGTTCCGTTTCCAGTTGTGGTCATCACTCCATTTTGCATCCCTGAACAGCTTTCGTTTGTTCAGTCTACTGTAAACTGCCTTGTATCATCAAGAAACCAAATATCACAGATGGAAGCATTGTGCCAAAAAGATATCTCTGAGAGTTCTGTGCCAAACAGGGTTGGCACTTGGACCACACTGTTTTAGATGACAAATGTCATTGGACCATTATATCAAAGATATAAGTGTTAAACAAATCAGAGCACCTGGCGTTAAATCTTTTTCTCTGATTGGATGCACTTAGGAGGGCTGGGCCCCATTTATCTTCCTCACGATGATGACCATGTAGATTCCACATGTACTTTGTTACTGTGCACGATGGGAGGAAAAAAATAGGGAGTGGCCTTTGAATGCACAAGAATGGTCTCTTAATTCAGCACAACTTACCATTATTCCACAGCGAGAGGTGTGGATGTTGAGATGCTTGGTGTTGGTTGTGGAGGACTGTAACTTCACAGACGAGTCTAAACTCAACCTTTTTGACAATGCAAGCTGTGGTTTCAACAAACAAATGATTACGTCTAATGTGTGACGATAAGCCTGTTTATTATTTGTTATTAAGTGGAGATATTAGCACATTAAAGGCAAGCCAGTTTGAGTCCACAGACCCTGCTGCTTTGAACCCAACACCTAGCTTCACCAATAGGATAGTTTTTTTTGTGTTTCAGTATTACTCTATGGAATGTTCAGTCATGTCTGCATCAGTCTTTTTCTTTTTTCTTTTTTTAAATTAAGGTTGCAGAATTCTATCTTTAAGATCCTTAGGTCTTCACTCTTAAAGAGGAAAAAATGTATTTTAGACCTTTTTTTTTGTTTTTCATTTGTTGCATGCTTTAAAAAGTCCTTGTATTATACTGACGTCTCTCAGATAGGTGTTGAAAACTCAGAAGGGGTGGGTAGCTGAATCTTGGGATGGTTTTATCAAAATATATACCCAAAGATTTGTATGTGTGTTAGGTTTGTGTTGGATGGAATTGACCTTTGCGATTGTATTTCCTGTTCTCTAGAGGCTCTGCAGAGCACAACCCCTGTTCAGCCAGCCACGCCTTGATTCCTGAGATGGGATATAGGCAGACGTTTCAAAGCATAACATACAGACTTAACAAATGCTGGTGTGCCCCTCGACCATAAATGCTTAATTTTCTTTTGGATAGACACGTTGACGTATTGTCCTATCACACTCAAGACCTGTAACTCTTCTATAGGTATAGGAAGCTGTAAAAGCACTGCTTAATTTTCTCAGTCAGTTATCTGTTATTATTTTTCTTACTCAGTTAGTTATGGGAACTCGCTCACTTTCATATGAGAAGAAGCTAGGTTGCTCCAGCGGAAACTTAGCCGGCCAGCCTGGCTTTTCCCTCTGTCTCGTAAGAATCCAGGAAGTGTAGTGATGGCTGCTGAGCATGTGATTGGTGGACTGCACTCCTGTTGGAGGGGGTTTATTGGGCCCCTGTGGTTTTGTCCACCATTTTATTTCTGGCCTCTCATGGCTTTAAGAGGAAAAAAAGCAAAACTGCACCAGATGACGCGTGCAAGGTCATAGACCTCTTTTAATGATTGTATACTCTAAAGAAAAAGTTGGAAAATGTAGAAAGGGAAAAAAAAAAAAAAAAAAAACTCAGGTAGTTCTCGGCGGCCCTGCCCTGCAGGTGTCTCAGTGAAACGTGTCCCTTAGTGATGATGTAGTGATTTTTTTTTTTCTGTTATGACCTCTCAATACTAGTCTGATTCTTTTGTGTCCATTTGCATATTATAAAACGCATTATTTCTCAATCTGAAAAAAAAAAAAAATGCTTTCTATTAATTTCCCCAGTTTACGTAATTTTTTTTATTTGGCCAACTATTTGTTTTTCCAAACACAAAAGTACAAATACTCCACACCACTTGATGCTCATTGGCCCTTTTTAGAATGTATTTTTGTTTTTGAAGAAAGGGGGTTGATTGGAATCTTGTTGATGCTCACTCGCTACAACCTACTGCTTGTAGCAATATGAGACAGAACAGAGGCCACAGAAAATACTCTACTCTTTCAAATGTTTCACACCAGCACTACTTTCAGCTGATCAGTGGGATCAGATGGTTTTGGAACGTTGATCATCTTCATATTACAGGTTTAACATAAGCAAAGATGGGGAAGTGAAAACTAAAAGCCAACCTGTCCAAAGTTGTGTTCTGTTCTGTCCTCCCTTTCCCTACAGCAGCAGGTTGTGTGTGTTGAGTGTGTGTTGTTTGTGTTTGTGCGCTGCATATGTGTTGTCGTTGAGCAGAAATCCACTGAATGTATCCTCACAGTCCAAGAGGGAGTGCGAGCCGGTGTGGCCAGCTGAGTTTAGATGAGTGCTGCTGGCGCGTCCACATACATGCCACCGTGTGTGTGTGTCTGTGTGTGTGTGTGTGTGTGTGTGTATTTCTTAGTCTGTAACAAAGTGTGTGTTTGCCTGCACACCTTCCCTCCCTTTTAACACACACATTCAAACACACACAGTGCTGAGTGGAAGTGCAGATGTCAGGTCTTCAGTTTAAATAAGGCAGAGGAGACTATAATATATCGGCCACCTGCTGCTCTCCCGGTCTTCTGTGGACTTTAAACATTTCCTATGCAGTTTTTTTGTTTACACTTAAATAAACTTGTATTTCTTTGAATTCAAATTTTGAGACTCTTTCTTTGCTCTTTCATAAGCTGCACAAATACTAAATAAAACTAATTTATTAATGTGACTGTTTTGCTGAGGTGAATTGGTGCATTGTTTTAACAGACAGGGATGCATCATAAGCTTTGAATGTATCAAGCTAAAGTTTTAAAGCATAACTTGAACTCTTACTGTTCTCTGCCTCAGGTGACAATTAGTAGCTTATACATTTGGGACTATATGCATTTAGCAAAAGGAAGTCTAGATGAGTATATCCTACCTCCTCACTACACATAAGTGATAACACCTCTGCTGGAGTGATGGGCTCTCACGGTTTCAGTCCAGAGAAATCAACAGATTAACCCGCCCAGGGCATTAAAACGAATTCAGCCTGTGTCAATTTTTTAGTGGTTCTTAAACTGGTGGAGTCAGTCGCTGTCAGTGTGTATGTTGTGTACAAGTAGAGGTAAGTAGTCAAATGTGATCTCAGGTACATACTAGACACAGACTAGTGCATAACGTGCTGTCATCTCCCCCTAGTGGAGGTAGAAGAAAAACATGTTGCTGCAAGTGGTGATGCCGAGGTCGATGCCAAAATGTTCTTAGTTTTTGTAGCATATGAGCACCAAATTGTCAGATTTCACAAAGACCTCTAGCTCATTTAGCCATCCAAACTGACCCCAGCATAGGGATTTAAAATGTTCCCTTCCTAGTTAAATTAATCCATTTTCCCGGGTCAAATTATCTATTGGTGCATTTTTGTGTTGTGTTGATTGCCCAAAATGTCCGTGAGCCATGGCCAATTTTGTGTTAGGCCACACCCTTTTACAAGTTCATTGGTTAATGGCGGCCAAGTTTTTGGAGAATTTGAAATTTCATGAATGCTGCTCTTCCAGCTGCAGGACTGAAAAAATACCTTTACACTGTTGGATCTCAACAATTTGAAATGTTCAACGCGTGATGATGTTTTGTAATTTGCTGTTTTTGGTGTTCCCACTTTCTCTCAACCTGCCACGTCTACTTCTTACTTCAGTTAGTGATTTCCTACATTTCCCAGAATTCATTCATATTTATTTTTTTTCCAGTCAAGATAAAGTGAGAGCGGAGAGAGAGAACAAAGCCGTGGTCTGCTGTGCCCGGTTTTTCAAAAGCAGTCGAAGAAGGCGCTGTGATTCACACACTACTGATGACAGATCTGCAAACATGGAAGCTGTGGCTGCATTGCATTCTGGTCTAACTAAGCTACTGTCAGTGTAGCTGGTGTCTCCTCCTTTACTAGGGATTTCTCCCTGTATGATTGTCAGTGCAAAGTCAGTGATTTCAGCAACTGGAAACCAGGAATGAATCCCAAATTTTGACCTGCAGGAGTTGAAGTCACCCTTGGGCCTCATGGTAGCATTTGTTCTTAAAAGTTATTTTATAGAAGCCTACACTGGACTAAATACAATGTTGCTATATTTCCAGAACCTGCCTGTGTTTGGAAAGGATTAAATGTATCCCTGTATATATTTCCTATATATCCTAAATGGTTCACTGTCTCAGTTGCAGTTCCCTACCTCTGCAACTTGATGTCAGCAGCACCACATCTCACATTCAGCTGAAGGCATATCCGTCACGTGGGCCAACTTCTGGTCTGTAGTATCTTTATTCATGCTCTTTATCAAATCAACAGTACCGCATATATTGTGTAAATAAGAACACAAGCTGCGAGATCCACCGTGGCGCTGCATCGATCCGGGTTGAGATCCCTTACTGTGAAATGTATTCACCCAGCAGTCTGTGTGTGTGTGTGTGTGTGTGTTTGTGTGGTGGGTGGGTGAGTGAGGGGGGGGGGCTAGAGAACAGAACTAAACTGTAGGTTATTGAAAACGGCAACGACAAGACACGAAGAGGTGTTGCTGATCAAACAACAGCCGGCTGGTGGGACCTCAATCATCTCCGCGGCACAGCGCTGGGAAAACAGGAGCAGACGAGCACCTGCATGTGTAAGCCCCGGCAGATGGCTGAGAGGTCCTCGGTTGATGCGTGTGTGTGTGTGTGTGTGTGTGTGTGTGTGTGTGTGTTTGTGTCGATGCGCGGCCATGTTGCCTCCCAGAGGAGCCAATTAGCTGTAGCAGACTGAGGAAGCGCCACAGAGATCCAGGTTGTTTCACTTTGGATCGGGCGACAGCAGAAACTCCGTCACTCTGCTGCTCTGTCTGCAGCGTCGGTCACCTTTCAGTCACCAAAGAGCCGGATGTCACGTTAGTGGTGTTTCTCAGTCGGATGCACTGTATATTGAGGAGGGCAGGGGGTCTCTAGTCACACTAAAAAGTCACAAATCACATCATTTTGTTGCACTTTTCATGAAACGCCTTTGGAGAAATCAACTGATCATGGATCGGTTGCTGCAGATCCTACAAGTCCATTTTGAGCTGAATTTAGTATTTTTTTCTGGACTGGGCATCACAGGATCCCACTCATTGTGTTACTGTTAACCTGAGACGGCGAGGCGTGGGCAGATGCGAGCGACCAAGAAGTACCTCTCATCATCCGATCAAAGAGAGCGGCCAAGCGAAAAAGGCAGCTGACGTATGAGTCTTGACGTCGCGGTGTGACGTGGGCGTGACGTAGTTCGCGGGGCTCCTGAGGGCGATTAGCCCACGAGG